>APFE030599187.1:0-54350 GCA_000404065.3 Pinus taeda
CCCGCGCCTGCTCGGTGCCCTCACCTGCTGGGTGCTCTCCCTTGCCCGCCTGCCTAGTGCTCTCCCCTGTCCGCTCGCCCTCACCCAACCGGGCGGGTGAGGGCACCCGGGCCGCGGGAGGGGAAGGGTTGGGGGGGTTGGGGCTGTGGGGGTTGGTGAGGGCGCCTGTGTCGGGCAGGAGGGGGTTTAGTGAGGTTGCCCGGGTGGGGTGGCGGGTGAGGGCACCCGCGCCGGGCAGGGGGGTTTGGTGAGGGTGCCCGGGCGGGGTGGCAGGTGAGGGCGCCGGGGTTGGGCAGGGGAAGGGGTTGGGAGGGTGCCCGGGCCGGGCGAAGGGGGGTGTGTGGGGAGGGTTGGGCACATGGGGTTGTGGAGGGCGCTGAGGTGCGTGGGGTTTGTGAGGGCGCCAGGTGCGACAGGGGTCGGAGGAGGTCCCCGATGGTGTGGTGGGAGGGTTAGGCTGCAGGGGCGTTGGATGTGGGGGGGCTGCGTGGGCGCCCCAGGGGGGGGCTGGGCGGGCGGCCAGGAGCAGCGAGGTGGGGTGAGGCACCATTACATAATTTTTTTTTGTACTTATTAAAAAAAATAGAACATTCATATATATATATATAAGTCTATATAATAATAGTTTAATTTTGGAATGTCTTATTCGTGATTTACTTTTTTTACACTAGAATGTTAATGCATGCCCTTTTGGAATGTGAGGGGCAGTGGGTGGGGCGATTGTTGATCATACAAATAAAAAATTTATGATATATTTTCATTGTTAATTTAAGTTAATTTGTTTTTATCATTTACTGATTTATGTGTTTCTTTTTTTCAGGAAAATGGCATCAAAGAGAATTTCAGTGAATCTTTCTGGACCAAAGACTCTTAAAGGTGCATCTTCAAAAAACATTGTGAACGAACTCCACCTGAGCTCATGACTACAAATCTTTCAAGTGATAAGAAGATGATTTCAGACTGGAAGAATTCGAAAGAGGTGAAATTTCCATCAAGAATCTGATATGTGAAAGAAAGAGAAAGAACAAATGTGAATATATATCTATATATTGATATACCGAATGATAATGGAATTTTTGAGGTGATGGGAAGAGTCATAGATATGTGTTCGATACCAGACACTAAAGTTGTTTACATACTTACAAAAGCTCCCAAGTCACATGAAAGGATTAAATACCAACTATCATATTCATTGTATGACACGAGAGAGGTATCTACAAAGTTGTGTAAACAAATCGTAAATGAGATGACACAAAACATCGTAAGCATTGTTATTTATATTTGTATTTTACGTTCTTGAAAGTGTCTCGCTATATTTTTTAACTTTGTTTTTTATTGACATATGATATTTTGTTTGGAAGAATTTTGTTGAAAGTTGTTCAATTAGGTTGGGAGGCATTCATCATAGAGCATGATATCATGAAAGTTGTTAGCAGTTTTTACTCAGTGTCAGAAGAAGATATGGAAAATAAGCAAAATGTAGTAATTGATGATGCTACAAAACTACATCCAAAGAATAAAAAAAAAAAAAGGCCTCTGGTGGATAAATCTAGCAAGGGTAAACAAGTTACTTTTGAGAACGATGAAGTTGAAATTGATAGTGAAGCATATGTTGCCATCACTGAAGATGACATTGGAACTGAGAAGAGCCATAAAAAACCAAAAGTAATAATGCCCAAGAATAAATCTGTTGGGAATGTTATGACCAAGAAAAGTAAAGTTGAAAAATTTGAAGCAGTCATTACCAGCAGTCAAGAACCTAGTGAAACTTCAAAAGAAAGTAGAGAAATCATTACACCAAGAGCTGATTTAGAGGATGTCATTATCAAAAGAAAACAAAATTCCATTCGAGAGAATTTGACAAAGAGAAACTTAAATGATGGTGGTCGCATATTTCAGCTTAATGTCATGCAAACCTATAAAGCAAGTGAAGGATAATGTCAATATCAAGTTAGAAAGCTACATCATCTGCATGTTCACAACTTGAAGACATTGATGAGGTACAATCCATATGCTCATGTGGTTAGTTATGTGCTTCTTGTTGATCCACTTGAAGTTCCCAACAAAGAAGCATTTGATAAGTCAAAATGTTTTGAATACAATTATTATGTGCATGGGGGGAACCATTCTGTAGAAGCTCAAAGACAATTGATGGATGAATATCCTAATAACCCACGTTTTAAAACAATGAAATGTATCATTTACGCTGGTTTATCAAATACAGAAGCAAAGTTAGTAGCATGGGATCATAATTCAGATAATGAATATAGGATGTCTATGACTTTCATCCAAAGGGTTAGATTTATTCATAGTGAATTTGAAGAAAAATGTGGTGGGGATAGAATAAATGTTATTGCAGATTTCCGAAAGGAATGTTGTATGGAAATAGGATATCAAATTGAAGAAAACCAATTCAAAAGGTGGAAAATGCAACAAAAATAGTGATTTATTCAGAGGTGTTGATAACATTTTCCAATTGGCATTTAGAACTGGAGATGTTTGGAAGTTGATTGATGATATTTTTAGCATGTGGGAAGACATTGCCATTAAAAACCAGAAGGTCAAAAAGTCTAAGCCATTGATATGTGGCAATAGTAAATTAGCTCCTAAAATGAAGCAGCTTCCAAACGATATGACTATCACACCTTGGAGGGCAATGCAAGGAGTGAAAGATGATAAAATTGTCAAAACAATGTTATCTCGTGTGAGGTCAGGGGAATTATCATTGGAGGAAATGTCTGAAGAATTCCAAAAGTAAGTTTGTTGAATTATTTTTATTTATTTCTAGATTATAATTATATTTTAAATAAAACTTGTTGTTCTTGGTAGTATTTGTTATACATATCATTATATTAACTTTCTGTTACTTTATCTATTCAGTCACAAAGTTTACATGAAAATTCAATAACAAATGGTTAGATTGTTGAATGAAGATAGTTGGGATGATGTTGTACGCAACTATCCAGATTCAATAACAACAAACCTTTTACTTGCATATTAAAAGGTATCTGATTATCATCATTTTTATTCACTTGTGTACTATTTTTAATTTATAACTTACACATATATTTGTTTATTTTATAAAATATGAGGAAGGATGATAATGAAGCGCCAAATAGTTTCAAAACCTTTATTGAAAAAATAAAAATCGAAAGACTGAGGAAGCAACATATTAAGAATGTTCAACTTGATCCAAGTCTTAATCATTTCATTTGGAATGGGTTAAACACTATTCAATATCAAGTAATACAGGGCGATTGTGAAGACATTGCTAAACTCATACCTAAAAGGGATTATGCCCTAGTCATTGCAGATATTCCCCATGCTTTCAATATTCTAAACATTGACTATGATAGTGACCCTTATACTTATTAAGCTTTCAGTAAAGTGGTTGCGGAATTTGTAGAAGTCATGTCATCACCATTATGGAGATTTGTGACATTTCATTCAGACACACAATTGGAAATGATATTGTCAAGCTTCAAGGAGAAAACAAATTCAAGGATGCAGCTTACATGGTAAAATGTTTAAAATGTATATTTGATTAATGTTGAAAATTTTATTTATGTACAAGTTAATTGAACTTTTACTATTTCATGTTACACGAAAAAGTCAAATCTTCTTAACAATGAAGATCAACAATTTATAAATGATTGTGAGTTCATTCATATTGATAGTTGGGCAAAAGATGATAGCCATATGTCTATGATTTTTAATCGGGTAGACAGAAAGAGTCATAGCCAAATACTGACTTATGATGCTGTTGTGAGAAAACTAACATATGAAGACAAAGAAGCAAAAGGAGAGATAGTTAACATTTATCAAAAACCACAATTATTGATTAAATATATTATGGACATATGTTCAAATGAAGGAGATTGGGTTTTGAATTTATTTTTTGGCTCAGGTAAGTTTTATTATATAGAATTGAATTTCAATATGTTATTTTTTTAATTAATATGTCATTGTACTAATTTACTTCATTATTTCTTTTGTGCTTGATAATTAGGTACAACACTACCATGCTGCCTTCAAAAAGGAAGAAATTCCATTGCAATTGGAAAAGATCCATTACAATACAATTTCATTCAGCAAAGAATTAATGCTCTTCAATTTCTTCCAGATATAATGCAAGAAATTGGGTTGAAGAAAGGGGACTTTAGTGAATCACGTGTGGCAAAAAAGGCAAAGGAACCTCAACCACCATTACGTGGGATGTCTGGAAAGACATACATTGGGAGATTTGCAAACATCAAAGATCCATTAGAAGACGAAAATGAGCAAAAGGAAGCAGAAAATATTGTGGAAGAAGATAATGATGAAATTATAGAGGACGAAGAGTTTAAATTATGTGACATTGTTGATTAAATTTAAGTTATGCTTGGAAATCAAGCTCATTTTTTGTAACTATTAAGTAGTTATAATTGCAATGTTTTGACTTTGACATTTTATGAGAAGAATATACACTCAATTAAGGTTGTTATGCGTTCAATATTCGTAATATGTGATTTTCACATTAATTTTTAAGTTAATCATTATTTTTTGAAAAAAAAGTGATTATCATTATTTTTTTGACATGAAATTCATAAAAAAAAACTATTATTTAACTATTTGTAGTCAAAATTTTCGTATAAAAATTAAGATTTTCGCATGTCAATTGTAGCAAAAAATTATCAAATCGTGTAGTTTTTTAACTATATTATTTATGTTAAAAATGGCTATTTTTATGTCTATTGTTAAAAAATATTGTTTTTTAGAAACAATTATTTCTTGTGGACTGAAAATTAATTAACATGTATAAATATGTAGAATATCAAAAATTCAAAATATCGACCTTCTTCTTTAAATATGCGAAAACAATAAAAACCTCACTACAAAAAAATAAAATTAAAATAAAACAATAAAAGATGAAGAAAAAGACCACTTCAAAAATTATTAAATTTACAAAATAATTATTTACATTTCATACATTAGAGAAAAAAAAAAAAAAAAAAAAAAAACTTTTAAAAAAAAGGTCCTAGTGTAGAAATTACCACGTTTTTAAAATCACCATAAAAACATACCATTATAAACACAATGTAGATAAAAAAATTTATAGTGCCAAAAACTAAGCTCTTAAAAATGCGTGTGTTTTGCATCACCCCTTTTCAAAATCAGGTCACTTTTTTGCTATCTCTACAAAACAGGTAACAGTATGAGTTCCCATTTCAAAGTTTACATTGTTCTATGCAAACATTCTAAAACTACATTAACAACATCAATAAAATCCAATACACACATTTAAGAGAAAGTTAAGAGGATATATATAGCAAAAGTCTTGGCAAATCACCAATTGGATAGTTGTCAACTAATAAAGCATGCCCCAATGGAGGGCGATCCATAGGAGAAGCTCTTTCATATGTAAGATAAAAATGCAATTTTCATCAAAGAAAATAATGGTATGTAAAGTAATACACACATCATAATATTGACTACATGAATTAGGAATCACTTCCAATGCACCTTGAATGATATGATAATTGGATTGATGGTGCATCTATCTATGTGCTTGAATTGAAGGCACACTGGTGGGATGTTGCGCCTTTGCAAACATTTAAATGCCACATTAACACCATCAATAAGAAAATTTAAGATAAAATTAAGAGGAAATGTACAACAACAAACCTGGAAAATCACCAGTTGGATAGTTGTCAACCAATGAAGCATATTCGAATGGAGGTTGATCCATAGGAGAAGCTCTTGGATTTGTAACCTAAAAATGAAATTTTAATCAAAGAAAATAATGGCATGTAAAGTAATACACACATCATAATATTGACTACATGAATTAGGAATCCCATCCAATGCACCTTGAATGATATGGTAAGTAGATTAATGGTTATCTGTCTATGTGCTTGAATTGAAGGAACATTGGTGGGATGTTGCACCTATGCAAACATTCAGACACTTCATTAACAATATCAATAACATCTAGTACACATATTTAAGATCAAATTAAGAGAAAAGATATAGTAACAGACCTAACAAATTGCCAATTGTATAGTTGTCAACCAATGAAATATTCTCCAATGGAGGATGATCCATATGAGAAAACACACTAGTGGGACATTGCACCACTGCAAACATTTGCACACTGTCTTCATTAAGCAATGGTTATTTCTATATAAACTAATATAAACATGTTTATCTCGTCACTTTATGGAACTCACCTAGGACAATAGAGGATGCAATGTTGGAATGAGGACGACATCGTTTGTTGAGATGTTAAAATAGAAATGGTTCATAATTGGATGAAGGACATTCAAACCAATTTCCAAGATGCCACTTTGTTTTCCCCCTTTTTTTCCTTTTAAGGCTAGGGAAACTCTTCTTTCTCTTCAAATATGACTCATAACCACCCAACACAAGGGTGAAGTCATGGTCGATCATATGAACATCATTGGCATCATCCATCATTTTTTTTAACCAAAACTATCAACTATTTTGTCTTGTTCAAAGTAGTAGGAGGGCTATTCCTCAATAGTTCTAGGTATCCAAACACCTCCTCTCTAGCCAACTAAATTTATTCAACATTTGGATCTACATTTTTATCAATGATGATAGCAGTGTCAACATCTATATTGAGGTTTGGCTCCTCTATAGCTATCTCAGGAGGGGCATTAAATGTATTGGGTATGGTATCATTATCCAATAAAGAATATGAATTCATTGAAGGGGAATACAACCAACCTACAATTATATCATGCTTGCAAACATTCCCACGAATAAACCATGGGAAATCACAAGTAAACAGAATTTTGCAACGCCAAGTGATAAGATATCACACATCAAGTGTAATTTGACTCATCACCTAATAAGCATGAGATATGCTCTCATGACGGTTGCAATCACTATCTAGAATTCTTCTAGATTTTTCCATTGAGGATTCAAGTTGCTTCTCTTTCTTTTGATTGTCCAAATATCCTTCTTTTTCCAAAATTTCCTTTAATCGGTAACATGTTTCAACATTTGTGAGGAGAGTATAAAATAGGCAATCCATCCTATGAGAACATATTTTTCTATGATCAGATAGAAAGTAAGTCTTGAGATAGCACTGGTATGATTCCACAACAATACTTGTCTCCTAATTTGCATGAGGAAAATTTTGGCAGCCTTTTACCAACATCCCTAACTGTAAAAACTCAATTAGTAAATATATCTTGTCTTTATGAAACAAAAAAAGTATAAACATAAGAAAGAGTATGTGAACATACTAAATTTATCACTGACAACCCAATGCTTGTGGAAATAGTCCAATAATTTCACCTCAGTTTCAAATTTGGTGAAAAATCTATTTATTGTATTAGTCACTTCATCATTCGAACATTTTTTTATGATATGGCCTAGTTCATTGAACATCTCTTTTCCATATTCTAGACTACTAGTTAGCTGGTTAACATTTTTGATCCATGCCCTCCTTACATGACAAACACACAATATTACTTCACACTTGATGATGTTCCTGCCATATTTAATTCATTTTAAATGAGAAATATTTAGATTTAATAGAAGTTTCCATGTCAAATAAGAATACTGAAGTTACCTCAAATCAATAATTTCATCCAATGCATCATCAACAATAAAGGCATTAACCTTCCAATCATGATGAAGTTGATAACAACTATGCATGATGTGATCCAACCACCATGATATATCTTGTGATGTAATACGTGACATCACCACCCAGGAAAATGGAACCTCACTTTGTTTCTCTTCAAACACCATGAGTGTGCACAATTGATACTATCATAATAAAAAAAATGAAGTTAATTTTAGGCCATTAATCATATTGAATCATTACCATCAAAATGATTTCACTAAATGAATCAATGCAAAAATACTAACCCCATATTTATTTGTGTTGAATGTTGAATCCATGGTTATTAAGATATTATGGGATGGTTTAACCATAGTGTCCAACATCCATTTTGTTTGTATTCCATTTATAAAAGGGACAATTTCACCATTCATATTTTGGTAAAAGAATAAATCATTTTCGTGTTTTTCATACCAAAGATTCACACTCATTTCATCTTTTTTATGAAGTTAGTAATTTTCTTCCATGAGATGATTATAGATGTTTGCAACATCTTTTATGCATAAGGAAAAATCCCTATCTCAATTTGTGGCATCTATGTTAAATATTTTTTAATATGAATTTTACAACTGAGTCAATTTGCACTTGTAGAAAAAAAACAAATTTAGACATAAGAAACCATGTCCCTTGAAAGCCTTGGCTTATACAAAGACCTAGCATCACCTAAAATATCATATTTTCCATGACAATACCATCCATCCCCATCTTCATAATGATACATGTTGTATGTTATTATTTATATCTTGGGGCTTTGAACCGTAACCTTTACAATAAAATGGCACTGTGAGCCCCTCTTTTTCACAAATGACTCCTTTCATTTGGCTGTGCATTTTTCTCCATTGTCCTCTGGACTATATGAGCAAGCATAAATACATAAAAAAAATTAATATGTCAAAACATATGATAAATAATAAAGCATTATTAAAACCAACATCTAAGGAAGGAATTTCTAAAATACTTATAGTTTCCATCGCAGGGAAACACTACCCCTTAAGCTTGGATCTTCGGTTAAGCTTGAAGTTTTCACTTTTTGTTAGGAAAAGGTACATGGATCCTATGGATTCATTTCCTTTCCTTTAATGGATTCATCAACTCTATGTACAAGAATTGTTTCAAGTCGATCAATACTCATGTTGGCCTTAGAAACTTCAGATCAAAATACATCTTTCCAAGAAAATATGATTTTTCTCTTTAGGGTCTTGCACTTGAAGGCCGATTATATTCTTCCATTTATTTTCCATTTTGTCTCACAATATGAAAATGTGGAATATATTAGGAAATCTAGTGTCCCAATGAACATTTACAAGTAAAAAATTCAATGAACCCAACTCCCTCACATTGTGTTCAAAATATTGCACTCTAGATTGCAAAGAAATAACACAAAGGGGAGAGGATTATTCTCTATTTATTGAAATGTATGGAATAATAGAACTCTGCATAATGGACATAGAAACTTCTCTAAGCTCTATATTTGTTTGGGATTGTATTCATAAATAAATCTCATGTAGATTTGAATTATTGGCCTTGGAAAAAAATATAGAATGTTCTTCAATGATGGAAAAGATCTCGACTATCTACCCTATAAATGCATATTTCTTAGTATTGTGAACAAATAACCCACTAGCAGGCACTCAGAGCCATGATTTTGTGAATGGAACTAGTTTTGATCCTTTTGTTCAACATATAGTTTTGTTGATCATATTTCTTATCGATACTTTTAAGCAATAATTTGTATATATGGGCCACTATAATGAAATGGCTATTTATTTTTTATACTACCTTTCTAGTTGGGTAGCATTGTAGCCAACATTGGTTAGGGTTTTTTATGTCGTTGAATTCATTTTCCTAAGTTAAATTTAGAATTTTTTGGATCCTGCATATATTGAATGTGATTTTTCAGAAAACTCAAACAACATTGAACATAACCACCAAGATGTAGATTCCAATTACCATTTTTTCCCGTAGTTTTTTTTTTTAATATTTATGACCTTTTTTGGCAGGGAGTTTACAATATTTTCAAGCCACATTTTTGCTTTAATCCAGTAGTTTAAATGTCAGTGCTGCAAGTTTACAATCTTGCCACCTTAGAATTGTGATTTCAAAGGTTCATGAATAGTCTAAATCTATATTAAAATTGGAATTTTAAGCATGGAAATTATAATCTAAGGACTTCTTGGTTTGACACATTTTGGTACAAAACTGAAAATATTTGAGTGTCAAATTTAAGTTGGATACCACGTATCATGAAGCTAAAGATAGAGAGTATCATGTAATCATTTGCCTTTTTCACATCACAATTTGAAATTTAATGTGTTAAAATAAACCTAAGGAATATACATCAAATTTTTGCTCATTGAAAAATTTTTCAAACTCTCTCCAGGAATACTAATCTGTTGGAAACCACACTTTGAGATATTGAAATTCAACATGCTATTCATGGGCTTCATTGCTCTATCAAGTATTCTGTCTTTCTGGAAGGGAAACCAAAACAACTTGGATTTAATATTATAATGAGAAACATTATAAAATCAAAGTTTTACTCCTTTCGAATGTACGACCAGAACTAAACATAAGAGAGATCTATACATCTTAGGGAAATGAACATTGTTTTTGATGAAGCAAAAACCAAACTTAGTGGAAAATAATTTCTTTCAAGGTCTTAAAGTATTTGGGTTACAACTCGTAAAGCTACAAGGGTTAGATCATACCCTACATTTCAGGTTAGTCAAACATCCATTTAATTTGTAATGTTATAAATTTCACTTCCAAAAAACTTTGCAAGCCTCCTTCAGGAAAAACATTGGAAAATGATTTTCCAATGCCGAAAGGAGCACTAGAAAATCTAAAAGAGCACTGGAAAAGCATTTTCCATCTCCTACAACAATGCTAGAAAAATATGAGATTGAAGTGTTAATGCGCAATTATAGTTTTGGAACCTTGAAAAAACATTATTATTAAATTTAATAGGTCAATAATGTGCTTCTAAGTAATCATGTGTTGATATATTTTGGAGTCTAACGTTTTAAGTGAGTTGTGTCACCCCTCACTAACACTAAGAGAAAAACGACAAATATGAACGACTTATATATATATATATATATATATATATATATATATATATATATATATATATATATATATATATATATATATATATATATATAGATATTAACTTAGAGTCAAGGGTTAATAAAGATTGATAATTTAGAGTATCTACAGGAAAAGGAAATGAGAAGAAATGAGTTAGAAAAAGGAAAATTGGCATGCCAATAAAAGAGAGACAAGGGAAGGAAAGGGACGAAAATTGATGTTGGAACTTAAAAATGGAGATGATGGAAAGAAAATACATGATATGATAGTTACCCATGATGTGCTTACCTATTTATCATGCAATGGATTTCTCCAAAAAATAGGTTTAATAAAATAATAGGTATATCTTTGTGGTCAAAATATCCACCCCAATCTATATAAAAAAGTCCTTGTATATGTATCTCTATGAGTGTTATAGATATATTTGGGAATTGCAACCCCAATCACATATGTGGATAAACCAAGGGCTCTCAAACCCCTAAAAGTGTTGTTTCATACCCTAAAGGATCAAGGTGAGCTGATTACATCATTTACCAGAAGTTCTCCCTGAAACACTACTCAGAACTGGTCAAAACTGGACCATACAGACTGCTCCATGCTGAGGGTGCAATGCATCTCACCTGTTACACACAATGGGTGTGATGCATACTAAAAATTCCTTCTGTGGGGTGCGATGAGTGAGAGCAGACAAATGGTAGAGGTAGTTTGCTAGGTGGAAACTCAGAGAATCTTTTAGAAACTTCTCATATGGCACTTGCCCCTCTTAATCCGCCCATGGATGAGTAAGAGATCATGAAATCTCCAAGTGGAACCAAGAAATATCAGTGAAATGACACTAATCAAAACCCCAGAAGCTGAATCACTCCCCTGTAAATATCTATATATGGATCCCTCATCCTAGAGATCCAGAGGCTGGAATTTTGTAATCTGTAAGGAAGTGCTGTTGGTTTCTCTTTGAGACATTGTATTGTTGGGTGATCTAGAATTTCATGAGGTGAAGAGGGTTTTCATGCTGGGAGGATGATGTTGGATCAGACAGCTGGGTTGTAATCCTCTCTTCTACTTCTACTATAAATAAAGTTATTTGAGTTTTCCTCCATATACTTGTGTAGTTCTGAATCTTGTATTTATGTATGAAATTGTATGGTTAATGTACTTCTGATCCTACATTGTTTATGGTATTATAGATCTCTATGCTTTTATGGTTTCTTGTTGCTTTGCCTCTATAGGTGTTCTTTGAAGTGGGACAAGTGAGAAAGGAGTGGCGAGTTCTATCAAAGGAGAGAGGAAACAAGTAAGGAGCCAAGCAAAAGATTAAGGTTGGTACTCTCTGCTTCTCTCTTATCTATCTTCCATAAAGGAAAACACAAGTTACTTTGAATTGTTTGTTTCTAAGATAGCTACTCATCTTAGTGGGACTAGCAGATCTGAATAGACACTATTTTTCCCGAAAACAAAATGGCAACTCCACTGGGGAGTGAATAGTCTATTTGTTTATTACTGTTGTTTGCTTTATAAACTATAGATGGAGTCTGAAGTTAAGCCAGCTAGCCTTTGAATTGCTTTTGCAAAGTAGATCAACGGTGCTTCAATCAATCTATGGGTTGGTTTGTGAACTGAACATATGACTTGCAAACATCCTAAGTGCCCTAGTGGTAGCTCAATAACCTCATAAGATCATACCCCTATACTTTGTGTTTACTGTCTATCATAGCTTGATTGAAATAAATGAACTTAGCCGCAAATTTTGAGCAAAAACCAAGCTCACTTTCATTCTCTGTACCATCGCACTATCTCTCATTAGCAGTATGTATGCATCGCACCTCCCGTGTGCTACAAGTGAGATGCATCCCTGTTTCCCTTAAGGACAGGTGCGATGATTGAATGAGACTATTTTTCTCTCCAGAAATTGGTTTTTTCTTCATTGTTTTCAGCTTTATTCAATACTTTTGTAGCCTATGATCTATATATCATTGTTGAAACCTTCTTCCCTCACATTATTCAGCCTCCCTTGATAAGGAATTGTGAATGTTTTTTATGTATTTTTCATCATTTACAGTCCTCTTTTGCAAATAGTAGCTTAGTCGAACTGTCGTCTTTTGATTCAAAAGTGTTGCAATTATTGTTTTGAGTCAAGAAAAGAGTGTCGTAAAGTCTTCCTCTTTCATATAGTCGATTGTACTTTTTACATTTTTCTTGATTTGAATTGTCAGTATTTGAAGTGTTGAAAGCAGTTTTCCATTCGAAATTGAAAATGTCGTCTTAGTCTTCCTTTCGTTTTTGAAAAGAAATTGCTAAAGTGTCGCTTTGAAGAAAAGTAGTTTAGATCTGTACTTAGTTTTCTTTTTGGCATTCTCACATCAAGGAAACGGAAAAATAAATACATGCATGTGCATTTGCATTTAGACTGCATGAGGAAATTGATTTAGGAAAAGTGCATTTAGTGTGTGCTCTCTGCTCTCTGTCGAAAGAATCTTACTCTTCTTTCCTTAGCAGCTAGGATTTTCATTGCTAAAAAGAAAACAAATGATTGTTTATCATTGATTTTCATTGCTAAAAGAAAACAAATGACTGTTTATCATTTTAGATTGCATATTTAGGAATTGTACATCTACATCACGCGGTGAACCTTGAAAGGCAAACTTCTTAAGAAAGATCAACTATAAAATAAACCTCAATGAACATAAAAATGCTTTGGAACCTAACGCACAACATCTAGAAGTCTAGGCTAGAAATGTATTCCGGTGTCGTAAAGCTTGGTAACTAGAATTTTCATCGTAGGTTGGGTGATTCCTCCTCTTTGATACGACAAGTGCCAGTAGAGACTTGTGCTCCCACGTATCGTCGAGTATATATTGGGAGACCACAATAGGCTGATATCCTTTATCCTTAGGAATTCGTGTGTGTCGCCCTATTGATCGCAATGCACTAAATACAACATTCAGGAAGATTGACTGTCGTACATAAAGTCCTTGGTAATTTCTCTTTAATTTACCACCGAGGTGTATATTGCAGTTTTGTGATTGGTTTGGTAATCCCTCTGTCTAGATTTCTAGAGTAGTCACTTTCGTTCCTTTTCGACTCCTTAAAAGAAAAGGTCCATTTGAGCACTTGTCACTTTGGATACGTTAAAAATAAAAGGTGACTATAGTCACTAGTCACCTTTAGCTTTTTCTTGACTCTTAAAGATTGAAAAAGCAAGTTGTGTCAAAGCATCATAAAATTCATTAAATTCAGAATAACATTTCCCCCTTTTAATTTTGAGTTGATCAAGTAATCTGCAATTGTGGAAGCAAGTCAATCAAAACCTTGTCATTCATGGAGACTAACGAGTCAACCGTCTTTGACTCCAGAAGTGAAACCATTTTAGGCAAAATGGTCTCGTTTAACTAGGTCGAAATCTCCTGGTTCATTTGAAACTTGTGTTTCAACATCATCAGAGACTCCAGTTACTCCAATTATTTCTTGTACCCTTGCCTTGACAGAGGAAGTCCCGCAGTTACAAGAGGGCATTAGAATAGATCCTAGTGTAACAATAAACACTTTTATTCCTGAACCAACTCCATCTAGGGCTGATTCAAAAGGTGTCACCCCTCCAGTATCTGTCACTGCAGAAACTATATCTTCTTTGGTACTGGAAATATTTTATGGACCTGACGGTCTACCTCTTTTTCTTGGACTGATTGCTATAGAAAATATTATAGAGGATCTTCCATCTGGTACCCAATTTCATTTTAGAACTAGGATCCACCTATATCCTTCTGCTATAGAAGTTATTTCTTTTAATCACCCTTGATCGCAAGTTCCTGTCAAATCGATAGGAAATCTTTTCGATAGACTCAATATGTCTGAACAACCGTCAAAATCTAGGACTGTGTCATCCGATACAGCTGTAGTAGAACCTCCTGCTACCACTCCTACGATGTTTGTCGATATCCCATCCATCCCAACTAGTTATCCATTACTAGATGGATTCCACCCATGGACTGTTTCGATGACATGGCCTGTTCCCATTAGTTCTTCCAGGACCCTATCTGGGATTTCTTATGTTGAAGCTCAGCAAATTGATCTTGCATAATAGTTTCAATTTGGGTAGCCCAGTCTTCAAAGACCCATCTATCCTTTGAGCACTAGATTGCCACAATATAGGGGGCAGTATGCTTTTTCATTGTTCCCTCTTGGAGAACAACTGTATGAGAGCTCACAACAAAATTCAGGTCAAACTGGAATTATATCCAGTGGTTGGATACCGATACTGCCTCAACAACCAAGGGTTGTATATTCAATGCAACCAACCCAAACTGTGTCAAATATTACCACTACACTTGCTATTGTGGCTGTGTCACAAGTGCAAGCACAACCTATTGTATGTCAACCTCAAATTACCCAAGTTTCAGTACAACAACCTCTTGTCTCTATGGCTCTGCCATAATCTCAAAATAGTGCTTCCTTAACCGGAACAACTCAGGCTTAAACAAGTGTTATGACTATGCATCTTGGTCAATCATCCAGTATTGGGCAAAAAATAAATGGTTCAACAACCATGGATGGTACAATATCAACAACCCCAATTCCAACAAGTTTATTGAGGACCTAAGCAACAAGGCGTTTTAGGTAATGGACAATTGCATTCTCAAAATGGTTATCAAAAACCGTTCTATACTGGTTACATTCATCAACCTTATCAAATTTATCAACATCAGATACATTATGCTGGTATGCAAAGACCCACTGCTCAGGCGATCCCATCTTATCCTGGGTATGCTTCGCCAAACCTGAATTAACAATTGCCTTTCTTAGCAAATTTAGAATTACTAGATCTGAATCGGCTAATAAATGATCCAATTGCTTACGCCCCTTGGTGGCGAGTGATTCCTCATAAAATTCCATCAGATATTCTTAAATTCAATGGAAATCCAGGTGAAGATCCATCGAATCATGTAATGACCTTTCATTTGCAGTGTTCATCCAACACCCTCAATGATGATTCGATAAGGCTTCACCTTTTTCAGTGAATGCTAGCTAGTCTAGTAGTGAAATGGTACATCGAATTGCCTAGAGCTTCATTCGATAACTTCAGTGCGCTTGCCACTACCTTTTTAACCCACTTTCAGTTACCCATAAGGTATGAAACAGGAACAAAAATCCTTACCAATTTCAAGCAGACAACCACCACTCACATATCTAATCATATTCATGAGTGGTGACGATGTCGTCGAATGGTAAAAACCTATGTTCCTAATCAGCTTGTAGCTGAGTGGTTTATTAAGTCATTATTACCTTCTATTACAGAAGATGTGGAGAAAGGGGGAGTTGTCATTGAAGAGCAAGTTATTTCTCATGCACAATATCTGGTCTTGATTTATACTCAGTCTGGCATGCTCTACGACAAAATTCCTAATGCTCCTAGACCGTAATTTTCCATTTCTCTCCCTCCTAAATCAAACAGGGACTCTCATGCCAGCGATGGTGTGATTGGCACATCAAGTACGCAAACCGCAAATGCTCAAACTGGTAAATCCCTTGCAGTTTCTAGCAAAAAAACAAATGACAAACTTCCTACCTCGAAGGTTAATGTCGTGTCGTCGGACAAAGGCAAAGAACCGAAGCAACAAGGGGCCAAGAAGAAAGGGAAAAACAAAAAGAATAAATAGGAAGATTCGACTCCTGAGAAATCTTCTGGAAAAATTACTAAGGGAAAGAAACCTAATCAGCCATGTTTCATATGTGATGAGTACCATTATATGAGAGATTGTCTGCATCGAGCTGAGGTCACGAAGTTCTTCAAGAAACCAAGTACCTCGACAGTATTGACTGATTCGTTTCCAAACCCAGAAACTAATCTAGTTTCTATCGATAATGCTTCCCCATCCCATGTGCTTATGTTCTCCATTTCGAAACATAAAAATGATGCTTTGATATCGACAAGGAATAAAGATTATGGGAATCCACAGATGCCAAACAACAAGGCTACAAATGAACCTAGTAGTTCGTCAACAACTTCATCCGAAGTTGTGCTACCCATCATTCATGAGCTACCAATAAAGCTGCCAAAGGGAGTAGTACATAAATCAACATTGAATCCTCGTTCTCAAGCAGCATAGAATTATAATATAGTAGAGGATCTGGCTCAATCACCATCCACTATGTCGACACTTGAAGTACTGCAGAATTGCCCCTTCCAAAAGCAAGCTTTATTATCAGTAATAGGTGGGATTGACCCAACAGATTCAAATCTAGTGGCATTTAATCATAAAGGATATGAACCTCAGTTACCGGCTCAACTCACATTCCTCATATAGGTAAAAACCGTTAACAAAACTATTCATAGAACAGTCATTGATGAGGGGGGATCTACCTACATTATGTCAATGAGTTGTTGGAAAACACTAGGCTTGCCACCCTTGTTAAGATCATCAACGACATTAAAAGCATTCAATGGATGAACATACACACCGTACGGGATTCTAAGTAACTTGCAAGTTGAACTGGGGGGAAAAATAGTAGAAATTGAAGTCGAAGTTATCGATGGAAACCTCGATTACAATATCCTACTAGGAAGGCCCTGGATTTATGCTATGGCTACTGTTGTGTCAACATACTTTAAAAATATTGCATTTCCCTCCAAGGCGTAATCACAATCGTTGACCAACTAACCTTTCTCCCCAACAGTTCACAAGTTACGGGAAGCATTCCAATGATCCATGGAAGCTCCCAATCACTTCAAAATGTCAGAGTAGGCCTCCTAAAAGACCCTGCATTAATGGGTACTTTTGCCCTACCGCCTCCAAGTAACCTAGCAAAAGTGGCCACGATGGAAACCTGTAATATGGTATCTTCTATATCAGCAAAGATTAAGAAGATTTCTGAACATTTTGTTAGCATGGATCATTGCAAAGTATTGCCTCCAAGCCCCATAGAAATTTTGTAGCAATCAATTTTCTTGGCCTGGGTGGCAAACCCAAATCAAAGCTCATCGAGTAGTTGGATGGATAGGTCTCAAGAATATGGCAGCTCTTTAGATCCTTGGTCACATGTACATTCTACAGACGAAGGAGTCATTCAGTCAATGATGATAGGAGAGGCACCATGGGAAGATTACCACCATCATTCCCATATTCAAAATAATGATGAAGATTATTCCAGCGACCTTGAACATCCTTCAATTTTTGATTTTCTATCAAATACTATAAATACGGTGGATTTTGAGCAAAATCTATCCAAGATTGAAGAAACTATCGCCATAAATATCTCGACCAAACTTGATGTTGTAGAGAATATTCATGTCGGCAAATGTTGCTCTTCTTCAGAACTAGAAATATACTCCACTCTCTTTTGCAAATTCAGAGATGTCTTTGCATGGTCATATGAAGAAATTCCAGGCATTGACTCGAGCATTGTTGAACACGAAATCAAGATGTAGCTAGATGTCAAACTGGTATGACAACGGCTTCGACAAGTTCACCCGAAGAAACCCGCTTCCATCAAGGAAGAAGTTGAAAAGATTTTGCATGTTGGTTTCATTTTCCCTGTTCCTCTAACTGATTGGGTATCGAATATTGTTCCTGTGATGAAAAAGCAAGGAATGATTAGAGTGTGTGTTGATTATAGGGATGTAAATCAAGCTTGTCCAAAGGACAACTACCCTACACCCTTCATTGACCAGATAATTGATGAATGTGCCAGATGCAAAATCTTTTCATTCATGGATGGATTTTCCAGATATAATCAAATAAACATCCGCCCACAGGTTCAGTCGAAGACTGCATTTATATGTTCGCGGGGCACATTCGCGTACCGTAAACTACCTTTCGGTTTAAAGAACATAGGGGCGACTTTTCAGAGGGAAATGAATTACACCTTCCATGACATCAAACACATCGTTCAACCATATCTCGATGATCTACCAGCTCATTCGTGAAAGCAGATTGATCATCCACAACATATGAGAGCTATATTTTTATGTTGCCACACTATAAGATATGACTCCATCCACACAAGTGTGTGTTTTGTGTTGGTTTTGGTCATTTACTTGGCTTCATAGTTTCTAAGAATAGGATTTGACTCAACCCATGTAAGGTTCAGGCAATCATAGACATGCCTCCACCTTCAAATTTGCTTCAGATTCAGAAACTCCAAGGGAAAGCAAACTTTCTAAGGAGGTTCATTTCAAATTACGTTGAACTTGATGAAGGTTATACACTTTTTTTTGAAAAAAGAAGTTCCCTTCAACTAGGATCAGGTTGTGCAAGCTTCCTTTGATGCTTTAAAGGATTCCCTAATAAAATCATCATTAATGTACACTCCTTATTATAAAAAAGACTTTAACCTGTATCTTTCGGCAACAGATATGACCATCGCAATGGTTTTAGTACAAGAAAATGATGGAATTGAACATCCAATCTATTATTTAAGTCAAAACTTAAATGATACAGAAAGCAAGCACTCCTATGTTGAAAATTTGGCTCTAGTAGCTGTTCAAGCAATACAGAGATTTCGACACTATATCCTATTTCGCAAAATGACCATTCTGTCAGATGACAACCCCATGACCTACATTCTGTCACGACAGTTACTAGGGGGCAAATATTCAAAATGGATAGCAATTTTGCAAGAATTTGATTTGGAATTCACGAAATCGAAATCAAAAAATCTCTAGTTTTCACAAAGTTACTACGCGACCTCCCATCATTGTCCAATGGTTCAACATCTAAAGCGTCAATCATGGACGAATCTTTGTTTTTGATATCATCAAGTGATCCATGGTATGGAGATATATTGATATATCTCCAAACCCAAACATACAGGCCTAATACCTCTCACTCCGAACAACGATGTCCTCGATACCAAGTAAAGGACTACATGATCGTCGATGATAACCTTTACCATCATGGTGTTGATACAGTTCTGCGAAGGTGCCTCACCCATGAGGAGGCTGAAAAAGTCTTGAATGATTATCATTCAGGTGCGTGTGTGGGGCATCAATCTGGTTACGCTACGGCACAAAGGATCTTACAAGCATGTTACTTCTGGCCTACTATATTCAAAGATTTCATAATCGTGGTCAGAAGTTGCTATGCTTGTCAGATCTTCGACCACAAAACTAGACTACCACCCGCATCTTTGCATCCAGTAGTTTTTGTAGGGCCATTCACCAAATGGGGCATAAATTTCATGACATGTAACCCCACCTCGGCCTGGGGGCATGGGTTTATCGTAGTCGCAGTCAACTATTTTAGAAAATGAGCCAAGGCAATGTCTACATTAAACAACAACGACAAAATGGCTGCTCTTTTCTTTTTCAATCATGTAGTCTCTACATTCTGTGTTCCACATGCTATAGTCACAGATCATGGATCACATTTTCACAATCACATGATGGTTGAATTGGCTACCAAATTAGGACTGTCCCACAACAGTTCTACTCCATATTATTTGCAAGCTAATGGACAAGTTGAGGTCATCAACACAGTCCTGAAGCATATGCTGCAAAGCATGATTGGAGTCCACAAACGGAATTGGCACATAATCCTGTACTCAGCTTTGTGGGCATATAGGACATCGGTGAGAAATGTGACTAGATTTACACCCTTTTAGTTGTTGTATGGCCTAGAAGCAGTCTTACCAATTCAATGTGAAATTTCATCTTTCAAGCTTGCAGTCGATCTACTTCCCGAAAATTCGAAGGAAGAGGCTCATTTCTTGGAACTAATCGAATTGGATGAAACCCGTCGTGATGTTACTTTGGCTAATGAAGCTCATAGAAAATGTGTCAAGGTGCAATTTGACAGAAATGTCAAACCCCGTGTCTTCTTAGAAGGTGACCTGGTCTTGTTATATGATCAAGAATCCGATAAGTTGGGAGCAGGTAAGTTCGAACCATTGTGGATGAGCCCCTACATTGTTAAAAGAGTATTGGCAAAAGGAGCCTATGATCTAGTAGATTACGATGGGATTCCATTTTTGCGACCCCAGAACGAGTTGTATGTTAAGCGTTACTATGCTTGATTAAGTGTGGTAATCTCTTTATATTCTTTTGTTACATTTTTTTCATCAAGAGTTATCATTTTGGTTACGTAATCCACTTTGCATTTGTTGCAGATGTCAGACTTATTGGAATCATTTGTTGGATACGCCAACGGAGCTAGTCATAGTACGTGAAACCTATCTTTTGTAGCCTGGGCCATTTTTGATCCAAGCGGCGAGTTAGTGAGTTTCAGAGGGGTATGTATTGGTTGATCAATGAAAAACATCGTTGAGTATAGTGCTTGGCGAGTTAGTGAGTTTCAGAGGGGTATGTATTGGTCGATCAACGAAAAACATTGCTAAGTACAACGCATTCATGGAGCTTCTCTCTGATGCCATCGTGCATGGCATACGCCGATTTTTTGTCAGGCTAGACTCACAACTTGTCATCCTACAACTTACTGGCATATATTCTGTTCGGAATCCAGCTACCTATCATATGTTCCTAAGGGTCAGTATTTTGGAAAGGTAGTTTGATTCTATTCAATATCAACACATTTCCATAAATTTAAACACATTAACTGATTCATTAGCAAATTATGTGTTAGATAGAAATTTGTAGCATTTATAAATGAAAAAGCATTTCAATCAACATTTGCATCAGGATCATATAACTTAACCAAAATAAAACATTGAAAAAAATATATATATATAACTGTTTATAGCTTTTACAAAATGTTCAGTGTCTAGGACAAAATCGTTCATATGACCCAAAAACTCAAAAATGCAAAAAAGCACCCTAGACTAATGGTGCTAGTGATAGCAAGTCATTGCCTGCGTGATCATATGTAAAAGCCTAGTCCATCGACTTGGCACACCAGTGGTATGGCACTGTAATCTCAGAGGTAACTTGTCAGTCCTCACATCCTGAATACCAAGAGTAAGACCCTCAATCTAATCCTGCAATATTGCAAGGGTCTCTGCTATGTCCATCCCTATAGCCTCTCCTGCTGGAACGACAGCTGCTACCCTAGGGTGCGCTGCTGGTCGCACTAGTCCAATATCTACACACATATATGAGTTTAATTAGTCTTGATAACTTTTAAAAACACAAGAACATTATAAAAACAATAAATAGATATATAGTCAGGTCTTTTTACCTATAATACCCCACTTCTCGCCAGTTGGTAACGCCATATCCGGGTCACCTCGGAAATCCATCCCAACATATGGATACTCGGCGAAGACCATTTCCTGACGGTCAAAACACTCAAAGAAGGCATCAGAGAATGAAATTTGTGACTAACCAACATGTCTGGCCATGAGATCGACCCATCTCTACATCCGTGGTTCCCTTGGTGTTGGCAGCCCGAGTGAAATGTATTGTGGTTGGTTCAGTGGAATCCTCTCCAAGGTGAAAGCAGTTAGAATTGAACCATAACCAAATTTCTTGGATCTTCCATTCTTCACCTTGGAAATTTTTTCTTTCATAATCAGAAGTACTGCATCACACCAGTTGAATACTTTTGGTTCAATGCATTCTAGGGCATACTGCATATAGGACCTATTGGCCAAATGAAGAGCCGCGTTACCAGCCAATCTAGAAAAGGTGAATAAAATAGTCCTCAAGGAATGGTCAGTGACATCTCAAATACTGATCTTACCGTCCCTTCTCGGTTGAGACCCATCTCTACAAAGCTGACGAATATAAGCCCTCACAAATTCACCCCCATGGGCAAATCCGGATAGTTAGAGAGGGGCGCCACGCCTCGATAACCCAGTCAAAAAGTAGACATCCTAAACTATCAAAGGGATGGATTTACCTCTAATTTGGAATACTTGGTTGGTAGGATCCCATGCATCGAGAAGATATTGCAAGAAATTGATTTGTTGCCTCATACTGGATATGCGAAAGAATTTGAGCAAGCCACAGTTTTGCAATGCAGTAACCATACCTGGATCATGTAGGGCAATCATATCCTCTTCTTCATGCTCACGTTCACACCATGTAATGACCATCTTGATCTGATGAATCTCTGAAAAACAAACAAGAGAAGAATTAGGATCCTGATTTGGGCAAAAATAGGCAAAATTTCCATGAAAAATAGTGCATAAACTTCTCCTCTTGCGCCCGTCGCACCTTGGTTGTGTACAAGGTGGGATGCATATTGACTGACCAATGGCCAGCTTAGTATGCATCGCACTTTTCGATGCATACTAGGTGTGATGGGGAGAGAACGAATTGTTAAAACCCTTGAGGCCTAGAAAAAAGGAAAAGCTGCTTAGAATCATAACCGGAAAGAATACAAATGAGGAGTTCAGGGTCAGCTCCTACCTGGTCCAGACGGTACCGAAAATAGTCCACTAAATACCCTAGAATTAGCTGATGAAAATCAAGGGGGGAAACACCTCCAGAGCTCCAACAATCCCAAATTTGAATGAAATGGTAAAAATGAGAGGTAAAACTACTTCTATGTTATTGTTCATGTAATTCAAGTAAGATGTTGGTTTTTAACTCATTTTTCAAGCATGTATTTACATTTCTAATCAATTTGATGGAGCAATTGAACAGGTAGTACGACCATCAAAATAACATAGTGTTAATGGCGAATTGAACATATCTAACTATTATAATGAGCAATGTTTCCACAAAGTTCAAGCTCATTAAAAAATAGACCTAGTAATGAGTAGTGTTACTGCAAGGTTCAAGCTTGTTAAAAAATAAACCCGCCACCGAGCATAGTTTCTAAAGATTCAAGCTCATTAAAAAATGAATCCACCCTCAATAAATAACCATTGCGATCGCATTTCTATCAACCTTTTGAGCCTTGGTCGTGTTCTTACCATCACCTCCACTCTTTTAACTGATCATACGCCTCCACTTGATTGTTTACCCTTTTGAGGAACAACTACGATGAGTGATTCTATTAGCCACTATCGCTATGCTGTTGTGTTTGAGAAGTTCCAAACTTACCTGGAACCAGTTGCTACCCGGATACATCACTCGTTCCTCAAAAACGAGTCTCTTTTAAGCTCTTTTTAGACTCGTAAAATATGAAAAGATTTTCGAGCTACTGACCTTTCCAGCTCGTTAAAGTAAAGGGAAGCTCCATCCCTCCTCTATATTTTAATCTTTTTGGACTTGAGGGATCATTACACAAAAAGATCGAGCACTTGTCTTGTTCCGCTCGCTAAAACTATCGAAAAGTCATCCCTTTTGTATTATTTTATACTTTTTCAGACTTAAGGGATTATACCATGAAAAAGGACTACTGGAGTTTCCTTTCTGTCGCTTTTCAAACTCTCTAAACATGAAAAGGACCGAGTTTTCTTTGTCGTTAAACTCGTTAAAAACATAGTGACAAGCTTGTCTACCTTGACAAGAGCGAGTTTCATTGTCGCTAGACTTGCTAAAATAGAGCAACAGGGTTGCCCGAAGGGAAAATTATAGAACAAGCATATGTTATCCTCCTCAAGCTTGACAAAAATAAAGAGGTACTAGTCAACAATGACTGGGGAAAAAGGGAAGAAAACTTGAAGAACTTCATTGGTAGCAGGTCACTCTTGAACATGACACTTTCACTCCATCACCATGATTGAGTCGGATTGGGTTATTCGGTTCACCCTCACCATTGGTCCTCCGTACCATCCATGGGGTTAATGCTACCAATTTATCACAGTTTCGTCGATATGTTCAAGAGAAGTCGCTTAGAGAATTCACCAACCTAGCTAATGCCTCATCCACTACAATACCTTCACACTCCATTTTTCATGACTGCCACCTTGAACCTTGTATCATTAGATCGTTTTCACCTCCAGAAAATCATTTCCTTCATTTTGTGTCATAGATGTGGGATTCATTAAGGCCCTCCTACGACGGCTCACTTCCGACAATAGGTACATCAATGGCCTTTGACCGAAAGATTTTGCGTGGTGTTCAACATCGACTCATATATTCACACCACGTGAATTGTACTGTAGTACATTAAGGATCATTATCATTATCGGTAATTGCTCTCGCACCTGTTAACAACTTACATCATTGGATGGTAATCAAGTGTTGTCTTTCCATGTTCGACTTCAAGACATCTTTCCACATGGATCGACTTGTACATCGGGCGATGATTGAACAAGTTTGAAGACCCTGGATCTAGTTTCATCCATCCGGGCTGTGATATATTCAGGAAAATAAAGACATCAAATGTACTCCATAGCTACATAGATAACCATCCAAGCTAAGGGATGATGGGTCTGCCAGAATCATTAGTCTACTGCACAGACGGTTGTCCATCCTATGTACATGAAAATGAATTTATAAAGCTGAGCATGGGAATGCACACCTCAGCTAGATCATGAAAGTAATATGAAGATAATGTATTGTATTGTATTTTATACATGTCACCTTCTAGTTTGAAAAACCTCGGATCCTCATGATAAAGCATTTCACCCTACATCAGAAGATTTATGACCTCATGCTTTAGGGGGAAACTATTATAGGCATATGTGGGCATTCCAACCCAAATCACATATGTCGATAAACCAATGGCTCTCAAACCCCTAAAAGTGTTGTTTCATACCCTAAAGGATCAAGGTCAGCTGATTACATCATTTCCCAGAAGTTCTCCCTGAAAAACTACTCAGAACTAGTCAAAATTGGACCATACAGACTGCTCCATGCTGAGGGTGTGATGCATCTCACCTGTTACACACAAGGGCTATGATGCATGCTGAAAAACCCTTCTGTGTGGTGTGATGAGCGAGATTAGGCAAATGGCAGAGGCAGCTTGCTGGGTGGAAACTCAGAGAATCTTCTAGAAACCGCTCATATGACACTTTCCTCTCTGAATTCGCCCAGGGATGGATAAGAGATCATGAAATATCCAAGTGGAACCAAGAAATATCAGTGAAATGACACAAATCAAAAACCTAGAAGTTGACTCATCCCCCTGCAAATATCTATATATGGATCCCTCATCCTAGAGATCCAGACGCTGGAATTTTGTAATATGTAAGGAATTGCTATTGGTTTCTCTTTGAGACATTGTATTGTTGGGTAATATAGCTTTTCATGAGGTGAAGAGGGCTTTAATGCTAGGAGGATGATGCTAGATCAGACAATCGGGTCGTAATCCTCTCTTCTACTTCTACTATCAATAAAGTTATTTGAGTTTTCCTCCATATACTTGTGTAGTTTTGAATCTAAACCATTGGTTTTTATTCCTCCTAAACCATTTATTTATAGCCTAGGGTCCATGATTCAATTCAAAGGGATGAAAACCAATATTTTTTAGAAAATATGGCCAAGTATATACACGTTGGAAGAGTGCTACAGGAAACTACAAGATGCTATTGGAAGTTATAATTCACCGAATGACCAAGAAATCAAATCCAAATTGGATGGGATTTTTATTTTTAATGACTATAATGTCTTAGGTATCCATTCCAAGTGGAGTCACTCAATAATACTCCTGTTAACCCATGCTAAAAAATAGTAGAAAATTACTAGTCTAAAATCTAGAATTTTGAGAACTAGTGAGCTAGTAAATCTATCGAACGCCTAACCTAATAAAGTGAAAATAAAATAGGGTAAATTTTTTTATTAAATAGATTTTTTTTTTGATCTAATTCAATTGGAATCAACTCAATTAAATCTCGTTAGCATGTTCTAAAAAATAGAAGAAATTTACTATTGTTTACCACAAAGGGACTTCCAAAAATTTAGCTTTTGGAATAAGAAAACTAATCCAATTAGCTCAATGATTACTATGAACATCAAAAGTTGTTCAAAGGATGAAATAACTCTTGTGATCCTACCAAATAACTTACTTCAACCATTTAACCCAATCCAACAACAAGAAATCATCAATACTAAATGCAAAAATAGAAAAAAAAGCAAGAACAAGAGATGCATGTGAATAAGAAGCGAAAGGAAGAAAAGTAAATGATACAAAAGGGCTATGAGGCTCTTGGGATGGAAAATCCCAAGGAAAATCAAAGTCTTATGAAGGAAACCAATATTTAGAAGTTGAACATGCCACCAATATTCATTATTTCCATCGATACAATTACATCCTTGCAAGAAATGATAGTGGAGCTACAAAAATATGAGTTCTATCGACAAGGAGACTAAGAAAAATCAACCCCTAGAGGAAAACTCGACTTGGTACTTATAAAAAATAATTAG
The DNA here is from genome assembly GCA_000404065.3 of Pinus taeda. NCBI lineage: Eukaryota > Viridiplantae > Streptophyta > Pinopsida > Pinales > Pinaceae > Pinus > Pinus taeda. The sequence goes on from APFE030599187.1 coordinate 26,877, forward strand.
GAAGAATTCCCCATAAAAGGAGGAAGCTTTTCGTTCCAAAATCCCTCTAATAGTTTATTTGGTTCCCAACAATAAGAATCTGCATTAAATGACAACGAACACATTCTTAGATTTTCACAATCATTGGAACTCTAGAAATTGCACAATAATTTCATAATATATTGTGGATTTATTATCCAATATTGATCCTCTTGTAGTATGGAGAAAGTCGCTAAATTATCTCCTCCTCCAAATCTCCATAATCTGCCCAATTTTCTCAAAATATTCTACGAAAATAAATAATATTAGGCACAAATATGCAATTATCCATAAACCTTCTTAATGAAAATATTAAAGTTAAAAATACGTTATCTAATGAAAAAGAGAGGTTTAATGTGCTGAAGGATGGTTAGATGGGCCTTAATTTATTTCTAATTTGGAGGCCCACCATACCCCCTATTGAAAGTGTTGCTCATTCTCTGAGCAGCTTAGTGACCTCATCATGCCTCATTCATGGCCCTGATGGCCTCCCTGATTTGTTCTATAGTTGTTCAACACTTTCCTGTAGAAACATTATGGCTTCCTATAGCAAATTTCGACCTTCCTATAGCAGGGCATATTCTTCTTTTAGTTTTTTAGTCATGGCTCCCTTGGTGATTGGTTTCTTCAGAGAGGCTTGGGGCTCCTTTCTTTTGGATTAGAGGGAGGTTATCTCTTTAGTTTGCTTCTTATTCTCCTTTTATCCTTTGTTCTTATTTTATTTAGGCACTTTCCCTTATGTTTCAACATTTTAGTTTTTTTTGCCACCCTCTTCTTCTTCTGTAGATCCATTATTAGAAAATTATATATTACAAAGCAATGGAACACATAAAATATATTGCATAAATATAAACAAAAAAAACACATAAAACACGAGAGACACAAATATACGTGGTTCACCCAATTTGGGCTACGTCCACAAAGAAATAGCCAACCCTTCCTTTTATAGTATCCAACAAAATGAAGAGATAAAAGCTACAACAGATCCCCTATAATTCCCTCTTCACTCTCAATCACCTCTCTCTTTCTCACTCAGAATATAGATCAGCATATACACAATACAATTCCCTCATATAAAGGGGTTGCCTTCTAGCGTAAAAAACCCTAAATTAAACATAACTTCTACTACCAGATCTCTGCCTAATGAATCACCGAGATTGACTACGAAATTACAACATTTTACATGGCAATTTTACATCTATTTTTAGCTTTAAGGGTGCTGGCCCTGATCCCCCGCTAGGGGGGGGCTCCCAAAAGATCCTTGCCCCCCTCATACCGTCCTTGTAGCGAAAATATTACGAGTGGCGCTGCCGCCACATTACGAATTGGGGTCTGATGCGGTGATACCTCTGAATAAAGAAGATAATCAAGATCCACACCCAACAATCTCCCACTTGGAGACCAATTATAGCAACTCCACCACTGCTTCATTTGCTAGACAATGATTCCACTTTGGACCTGGTTGTTTCTCATCTTCATCAACATACTTGAAGACCAATTGAAACTGAGTAGAATCTCAGTTTCTCCCTGGTTACAACTTTTTTTAACATATCTGCAGGATTCTGGCTAGTGTGTATCCTTTCCAACTTCAACTGTCCATCTTCCAACACTAATCGTATGAAATGGTACTTGAATTCTATATGTTTAGTTTTGGAATGAAATGCAGAGTTGTTTTCAAGATGTATGGCACTCTAGCTGTCACTGTATAACCTGCCCAACTCCTGATTCTTACCCAATTCATCCAAAAAACTTTGTAACCAAATCATTTCTTTGCTAGCCTCTGTAGCAACAACATACTCTACCTCCATTGTTGAGAGTATAACAACACTTTGTAGTTTTGAAACCCAACTAATAGTTGTTCAACCTATAGTAAACACATACCTGTTGTGCTCCTCATATTATCTCTATCATGTTGGGTTGTGTTATATTCTTTCTGCATAGTTAACAGTGGTTTTGAGGGGTACCCGTAACCCCACTTTATGGGGTCTGGGGTAGCGCCCCAGAAAATTTTGATTTTGGACCCTATGTTAGGTTGGGCAGCCCCACCTATGGTTTTGTTCATGATTTTTGCACTTTTTTTTGGACGCGTTGGTTTTTCGGTCCATGGTATTGGATGCGATGGTTTTCGGTGCATGGTATTGGATGCAATGGTTTTCGGTCCATGGTATTGGATGCTTCGACATGTATAATTATGTATTATAACATTGAAAGGAACATAATGAAAAATCAAGTTGGTAGTCCCTGTTTTGGGATCTAGTGGGAAAATCTCTGTTTATATGTGTTTTATGTGTTATGCTCTTGCATTGTTTATTTTTTCTGTGTTTTAGAATTCATATGCAGGTAATTTTGGTATGGGGTTAAAAATTACATTTGGTATCAGAGCTGTTTTTGGCTTCAAGGGGATGCCTTTGTCACTGAGGGGTTTTGGTCGGGCCTGTGGTAGACCCTGTTCAGTGGGAGATCTGTGAGATCGATTCTGATGGTGAAAGAAGATGGCGAGTGGTGGAAAGATAGAGATCGAGAAATTTAATGGTAAGAGTTTTGAGTTGTGGAAACTCAAGATGGAGGATCTATTGGTGGATAAAGATCAGTGGATCATGGTAGATCCAGGTACTAAACCAATGGGAGTGACTAATGAAGAATGGAAGAAGTTGGATTGGAAGGCAAAGAGCACAATATGATTGTGTGTCTCAGATTCAGTATTGCTGAATGTACCAGGGGAAGCTATGGCAAAGGGTTTGTGGGACAAGTTAAGGACTTTGTACCAATCTAAGTCTCTAGTGAATAAATTGTTCCTACAGAAAAAACTGTATAACCTGAGGATGAAAGATGGAGACTCGGTGACAGAGCATTTGAATGTGTTTAATACTATGGTAAGTTAGTTAGCATCTATTGATATTAAAATTTCAGATGAAGATAAGTGCATCAATTTTTTGTGTTCTCTACCAGATTCATGGGATAGTCTGGTTATTGCAATAGGTAGAAATGCAACTACCTTGCATTTTGATGAAATAGTCTCATCCTTGCTGATGGAGGATATGAGACGAAAAAATATGGAGAGCCAGAATGGTGATGCCTTGTCTATACGAGGATGTCCCAAAACAGAAACAAAAATAAGTCATCGAGTGGGAGATCTAAATCTAGAGGGAGATCTAAATCTCTAGGAAAACATTTAAAGGTTGTGTGCTGGAAATGTTGAAAGGATGGGCAGTTCAAAAGGGACTGTAAATCTAAAGCTTCTCATAAAGGAAAGGGATCTGATGATGCTCCTTCTAGAGAGGTGAAAACCACCTCAGATAAAGGTGGGGATGTGTACTTGGCTACTTCAACTACACATGTAGATCATGAGGCATGGTTGATTGACTCAAGTGCATCCTTTCACTTCACTCCCCATAGGGAGTGGTTCTGCGAGTATGAGAAATATGATGGTGTTGATGTCTTCTTGGGGGATGAAAGGAAGGCTAGAATCATTGGTCATGGAAAAGTAAAGTTGAAGTTGCAAGGTGGAAGGGTTATAACACTTCTGGGTGTTCTACATATTCCTTCATTAGATAGAAATCTAATTTATTTAAGCAAGTTGGATGATGCAGGTGTAAAAACAGTGTTCAAGAAGGATACCTGTAAGATCATTCAGGGAGCACTGATATTGATGCAGGGAGTTTAGATTGGAACTCTGTACAACCTGCAAGGTTTGTTGATGGGTGCAACAGTTCTGTGGTTCCTAAAAGTGGAGTAGAAAATCTAGTCATCTTTGGGGAAAGGACCATGCTATGGCATCAAAGGCTTCGACATATTAGAGAGAAGGGCCTTCGAATACTTCATGGTAAAGGTATGGTAGAAGGTATGAATAATAGCTCTTTGGATTTTGATTTCTGTGAAAATTGTGTATATAGGAAGCAGAATTAGGTGAGATTCCCCTCTGGAAGTAAGAGGGTGAAAAGATATTAGAGCTTGCGTAGAGTGATGTGTTTGGACCTGTGAAGGTTCCATCACTGGGTAAGTCTGTGTACTATGTATCATTTATAGATGACATCTCAAGGAATACATGGATATATTTCCTAAAGAAGAAATCTGAAGTCTTTGACAAGTTTAAAGAATTCAAGGCTCTGGTGGAAAACCAGGCAGAGAATAAGATAAAGGTGTTGAGGATAGATAATGGTGGAGAGTTTTGCAGTAAGGAATTTGAAGAGTTCTGTAATAAGTGTGGTATAGCACGACAGAATACTACTCCACATACACCTTAGCAAAATGGAGTTGTAGAAAGGATGAATAAGATGTTGATGGAAAGGGAAAGAAGCATGCTCAGTGGTGCTGGGTTAGGACAAGAATTTTGGGCAGAGGTGGTGGATACTGCATGTTACCTAGTCAACAGGGCACCTTCATCAGCGTTGGACAATAAGAGTCCACAAGAGGTATGGACTGGTAAGAAACCCTCTCTTTCACATCTGAAGGTATTTGGATGTGATGCATATGTAGATGTTCCAAAGGAGAAACGAACCAAGTTGGATAGTAAATCTGAAAAGTGCATCTTTATTGGGTATAAGGATGGTTTGAAGAGTTATAAGCTTTGGAACCCAGTAACAAGGAAGGTTATGTACAACCAAGATGTGGTGTTCAGAGAGGTGAAATATGTTATTAAACATAAATTCAAACCAAAGGAACCTGAGAAGATAGATTTTGAGCTAACGGAGGAAGAATTAGACTCTACAGTAGAGGAGGAATCAGAAGCTGAAGAGCCACAAACTCCAGATGTAAGAAGATCAGTTCGAGAAAGAAGGAAGCTAGAAAGGTATAGTCCATCTTCTTTCTGTTCAAATTTTCCTTTATCTATTACTGATGATGATCCCAGAACTATGAAGGAAGAAGTGGATTCAAAGGATGCAAAACTCTGGAAAGAGGCCATGGTTGATGAAGTGGCATCTTTGCATAAAATGAGGCTTGGGATCTGGCGAAGTTGCCGCCTAGAAGGAAACCCATTGGCAGCAAATGGGTGTTCAAAAAGAAGACAAATGTAGAAGGAAAAGTGGAGAAATACCAAGTTTGGTTGGTAGCAAAAGGCTATTCCTAGGTGTCGAGAAGTGATTTTGGTGATATTTTTTCTCCTGTTGCCAAGGTAACTTCTATTAGATTACTTTTATCTGTTGTTGTTGCTTTTGATTTTGAGGTAGAACAGATGGATGTGAAGACAACATTTCTTCACAGGGATCTGGAAGGGGAGATCTACATGAAACAACCTGAAGGCTTTGCAGTGAAGGGTAAGAAAGAACTGGTATGCAAGTTAAAGAAGTCTCTGTATGGGTTAAAACGGTCACTAAGGATGTGGTATCAGAAATTTGATACAGTTATACGGGGACTTGGCTTCACCAGAAGCAATGCAGATCATTGTGTGTATTTTAAATTAATTGGTGACTGTGTTATTTGTCTGGTCTTGTATGTGGATGATATGTTGCTGGTTGGAAATGACAAAGAAATTATCTAGGAGTTAAAGACCCAATTGTCCTCCAAATTCAACATGAAAGATCTTGGTGCTGCAAACTATATTTTGGGCGTGGAAATTAAAAGAGATCAGGAAAAGAGGAAGCTCTGGTTAAACCGGAGGAAGTATGTCGAGACAATATTGCAGAGGTTTAATATGCAGAATAGTAAACCGGTGAAGGTTCCTATTCCTGTAGGTGTAAAGTTATCTACTGAACAGTGTCCCAAGACACAAGAAGAGGAAGAGGATATGTCCCATGTTCCATATGCAAGTGCACTCGGTAGCCTAATGTATGCAATGGTATATACTAGACCAAACATTGCACATGCAGTGGGAGTATTGAGTAGGTTTATGTCAAAACCAGGAAAGGAGCATTGGACAGCAGTGAAGCAGGTTTTCAGGTATTTGCGTGGCACTAGTGATTATGGTTTGTGCTACCAAGGAAGACTGGGATTGGATAGAGTGTTGGATATTTGTGGCTTTGTTGATGCAGACTGGGCTGGAGACCTGGATCAGAGAATATATACAAGTGGTTATGTGTTTAACCAATTTGGATGTGCAGTCAATTGGATGAGTAAGAAACAATCCGTAGTGGCACTATCAACTACAGAGGCAGAATACATGGTAGTCACTTATGCAAGCAAGGAAGCAGTTTGGTTTTAGAGATTGTGTTCAAGTATGGGTTTAGTACAGAAAGCTATAAGGATATACTGTGATAGCCAAAGTGCAATTTTCTTGGCAAATAACCCTGCATATCATTCAAAGACAAAGCACATTGATGTTCAATATCACTTTGTGAGGGATATAATAGAACACAAAAAGGTGTTGTTGGTAAAGATGCACACTTTGAAGAATACTGCATATGCATTGACAAAATCTATGAGCTCTGAGAAGATCTCTCGGTGTAGAGAAACAATGGGCATTTCAGGGCTGGAAAAATGACTAAGCTCTCCTGTGGCCCCCTGTGGAAAGAAAACAACACGTAGGAGAATGTTGGGTTGTGTTATATTCTTTCCACGTAGTTAATAGGGGGTTTGAGGGGTACCCGTGACCCCACTTTATGGGGTCCATGAGAGCACCCTGGAAAATTTTGATTTTGGACCCTATGTTAGGTTGGGCAGATCCACCTATGGTTTTGTGCATGATTTTTGCACATGTTTTTTGGACGTGATGGTTTTTAGGTCCATGGTATTGGACGCAATGGTTTTCGGTCCATGGTATTGGATGCGATAGTTTTTTGTCCATGATTGGATGCTTCGGCATGTATAAATACGTGTTATAACATTGAAAGGAACATAATGAAGAATCAAGATGGTAGTCCTGGTTTTCAGATCTAGTGGGAAAATCAATGTGTATATGTGTTTTATGTGTTATGCTCTTGCATTGTTTATTTTTTCTTTCTTTTAGAATTCGTATGTAGGTAATTTCTATATGGGGTTAAAACCTACATATCACCTACCATATCTGCATCAAAATATCCCTATAGAGCAATGTTTGAACCACTAAAGAATAATGCTTGATTTGTGGTACCTCTTAAATACCTGAGAATCCACTTCACCACCATCCAATGTTCTTTTCCTGGATTTTTCATGTACTTTCTTACAACTCCTAATTCATGTGCAATATCAGGCCTTGTGTAGACCATTCCATACATTAATCTTCCAACTGTTGATGCATATGGAAATTTAGTCATATAAGCCATTTCTTCCCGAGTCTTATGACACACCTCCTTACTTAGTTTGAAATGGGTAGCCAAAGGTATACTAACTGGTTTTGCATTTTTCATATTAAACCTTTTCAACACCTTTTTCTATGTACTCACTCTGAGACAATGTTAATTTTCGATTATTCCTATTTCTAGTTATTCTCATACCAAGGATTTGTTTTGCAGCACCCAAATCCTTCATTGCAAATGAGTTCACCAATTTTCTTTTGAGCACATTTATTTCTTGCATGATAGAGCTTGCAACAAGCATGTCATCTACATACAATAACAATATAATATAGCTACCATCATTTTTCCTGTTGAGATAAACATAATGATCAGAGTGACATCTAGTATAACCTTATTTAGACATAAACCTGTCAAATTCTACATTCCACTGGAGCCTATTTTAAGCCATACAAGCTCTTCTTCAACCTACACACTAGTTTATCCTTCCCTTTTACCTCATATCCTTGTGGTTGTTGCATATATATCTCTTCCTCCAAATCCCCATGGAGAATGGTTATATTTACATCTAACTGCTCAAGATGCAAATCTTTAGCTGCTACTAGACTTAAAATAGTTCTGATTGAAGTCATTTTAACAATAGGATAAAATATCTTATCAAAATCTATACCCTTTTTCTATGAAAACCCCTTCACCACAAGTCTAACTTTATACCTTCTTCTACCTCCATCTTCTTCCTTCAACCTGTAAACCCATTTATTCTGAAATGCTATTTTACCTGTAGGCAAACTGACTAAGTCCCATGTCTAGTTATGTGTGAAGGAGTCCATATCTTCTTTCATGGCTTGCTCCCACTTCTTCCTGGTTTCTCACTACACTGCTTCTTCATAACATTCTGGTTCACCAGAATAAGTCAACAATACATAATATAAAGAAGGAGAGTATCGTTCAGGGGGTCTACTTATATTGGTAGATCTTCTAACACCACTTTTAGGTGTTTGAGGTGCTTTTTGCTGTTGGGGTTGTTCCATTTTTTCTTTTTGTTGATCATTATGATTTTTCAGGCACCTTCACTTTATTTGTGATCTCATCAAGCACTGTCTATATTTTTTTTCCTATTTCTTTTCCTCCAGTTGCTCCTTATACAAAACCTTTTCATTGAATATGACATCTCTACTCCTAATGATTTTGTGTTTTTTTTAATCATAAAAGTGATTACCAAAATCATTAACACCATATCCAATAACGGTACATTTCTTTGATTTTGCCTCAATATTTGTTCTATTTTTTTATTAATGTGCACAAAGGCTTCACAACAAAAAGTCTTTAAAAATGAGTAGTTTACCATTTTACCTATCCATGCCTCCTCTGGAATACCACCACCCAAGGAACTTGAAGGCCCTTTATTTATTAGATAAACAATAGTATCTACAACATCTGCCCAAAATTGTAAAGGAAATCTGACATGTAATCTCATGCACCTTGCACGCTCCATGATTGTCCTATTCATCCTTTCTGACACACCATTTTCTTGTGGTGTTCATCGAACTGTCTTCTCTCTGCAAATTCCATTCTCTGAATAGTACCTATCAAACTCTTTGCCGCAATATTCACCTTGATTGTCTGATCTGGGACACTTCAACCTTTTTCCTATCTCATTTTCAACCAAAGCTTTCCATTTCTTGAAAGTATCAAATACATTAGATTTATTTCAAATACAATAATCGATGTCTTTCTGGTTGCATCATCAATAAAAGTAACATAAAAATGAGAGACACCGAGAGATCATACCTAAGTAGGTACCCATACATCTATATGCACAAGCTCTAATTTTTCTCTCTTCTTTTCTTTACAAAAAGTCCTTAGCCAATTTCCTGTAGCGGTTCAAGACATCCTGTAGCAGTATCCTATAGCATACTTGTTTTTCCCATATCTCCCAAATAGTATACTAGATTGACTTGAAATTTTATGAGCATGTATCCATCATCCTTATGCACCTCCCCATAAAAAAATCTAGGCCAATGGATGCACGAATATCACGAAAAATTAAAAATGGTTGTAGGTGATGGAGGTCGATTTCTCAAACACTGTGCACTAGAAATTTCTAAAATTTCTTGGGTATGTTACCATCATTCATATTCATCTCCCCATGAAACAAATTTGCAAATGGATGCACTGATATTGAGAAAATTTGAAAATGGTTGTAGGTGGTGGAGGTCGATTTCTCAAAATGTGTGCACCAAAATTTGCTAAAATTGCTTCAGAAAGTGTTGACGGTGTTGGACCCGCCAACATTCAGGGGATCTCCCTTGTATGAAGTCCCAACTAGACTGCACAAAATTTGGTGTAGGAGTCCTATTGTCGCTATTTCTTGCACCTACAACACAAGTGCAGTAGGAGATGAAGAAAGCTCCCTAGGGATAGCCTCTGGGTTGATTATAGACAAGTGCCTAGGACATCTTAAATAGAGGATTTCTTGTAAGGTTATATGTAAGGGGGTTGCAACACTCTAATTGTCACATAAAACAAAAAGGAAATAGGAGGGCCTTGGTTTAATAAGCTTTCAATGAGGTAGATTTAGGCCAACTCATGGATCCAAATGTTGGGGGAATATTTGGGCAATCCCAAAGAGAAACGACTTCTCCTTCTGGTGGCCGACACACAACAATGAGACAACTTAAAAATGAAGTTGTATTGATGGTGGAGAGGAGGAAAGGAAGGCGGTAAATAGATGCATAGGGTTGTAACAAACATAATCCTAGGTAGTAATGTTCCACTAGAAAGTGGAATTCGATAGATAGGCATGTAAGCAACACAGAATCCTAAACCATGGTTTTCTGATGAAATGATCGAAATAGAGGAGTGCAAAAGAATGTTTTAGGCTAAACATGACATGGGTATCATTCTCTGCCAACAACTAAAGTAAATCTAAGCTACCCAAGGTATTTTTCTCTATTTAGCAGCTAAGATAAATCCAAAAATCAACAAGAAACCAACAACCTCATTATACTATTTTAGAAATGGGAAAACACACATGAAGTGAGATTTACCAAGAGGAAATGTGATGCACATTCATAATTCTTGGAATCAATAGGGAAACACTATTTATCTCAAAAGGGTCCAATAATCAATCCACACATTTAACATGATATTAGTGGAGTCCCATGAAAACAAATTGAACCAAAATGACAATTCAGAATTCAGACCCCTTGGGTGAGAAATTCTGGACCTTTGTTATAGATTTCATCCCCCTATTTATAACAAGAGGGGGAGAGATTTGAGTTACAATCAAAATATATGAGCCAGATCCCCCAGCTGTCATGCTAGACTAGTTGTCCTGACTCTATAAGGCTCTTGTACCACCTACTTAAGGATTACAACAGGGATTGAATCCCTTCTTGGAAAAATGCAAAAATAAATGAATAGAGAAAGAAGATTGAGAGGAAGGAGGATGTGTCTCCTTTCTTTCTCAGTGTTCATCTTAGATTGAGCCACATCCCTATTTTCATCATGTTTCTCTCCACTATTGAGGTAGTTCAATTTTTCTCAATCAGTTTCAGTCAATTATGCCTTAACTAACTGAGCGACTTGTTTGGTGGAGTAGGAAGCAGAGTGCAAGAGTCGTGTGCCCGAGTAGTCGTTTTATGTGTAATGGAGTGGAGCACCATGCCATGCCATTAAGACTTCTGGAGTTCCCCCAATACTGATCTGTAGCAACACCATGCTCTATGAAAGTCCTTAGCTGCCAACCCATCTACCCATTTAAGTCTATGTGATAATGCTCTCGGCACAACACGGTCTCGGGCCTTTAACATTAAAAATAAATGAACAGGAGGATGTTTTTAATTTCCCCTTTGGCCCCTATGCTTTAAGTTTATTCATTCATGTGATGGGGGGCTTGAAAGAAGCGCTTAGCCCTTCAAATGCTAAGGCTCTCAACTGTCACGTGGGGACCCTCTCCTTTATAACCTGAAATGCCTTTGATTGCCCCTTACACCACACTGGACGATATCCCGAATGCAAAATACCTATACAACACAACACATAACCTATCGCATCTAGGGGCCCCTCTCCTTATCACAATCGCATCCAGGGATGTATTTTAGCTAAAGAGAAAGCATTTACATTGCGTGATTGCTGATTGCAATGGGTGACATCGTCACTGCCACGTGTCACATTGTGAATGGTCACACGTGTCACCCAAAAATGGCCCCATAAGACCCTTGAAAATGTTGAAACTAAGTGACACGTGTCCAACCTCCATGTCAATATCTGTACTGCCACGTCACTAATGATGTCAGCTACCATGTCAACTTTGAGGACTAATCATATGCCGCCACATGGCCCCCTAGAGGAGAGAAAAAAAGGCATGCCTGATCTTGTTTTTTCCATGCTTTTCCTTTGTATTTTGTTTCTCGGCCTCCCTGACAATGTGCCATTATACCGCAAGATCGACATTTGCAAGTATTTTAATTTGAAACCTTATTGATCTGTCAATCATTGATATCTAGGGACTGCACTATCGGCGTTCGGTGTCGAGAACTGCTGATAATCCTTAAGTGTGTGCCCTGGGACTCTGCTGACAACCAATTGTGATATATACTCCACCCAAACCTACCAATTGGTGATATGCGATATCGGCGACTGATGGATCACTATTTTTTCGCTCTCGCCAATGCTCATTACCCACTAGAAAGCTTGATTTGCGATTGCAATAAGCCTCTCGGGTCCCAATTGTGATTTACCTGGACACTTAGTCATTTTCTTGGTTTGCTCGGCTTCTCCAAGGTAGACTTCAAAATTCCCTAACTTTTGATCTAGGAGTCCATTTTTGGATTTCCATATACCATTGGAAAGCTCTTTCGGAGCACTACACAACGGAGAGGGACAAATTAAGCTATGATATCTTTTGTGGCTCAAACATTAGCATAAAAATTCACTATTTTTGTGTGTTTGAGGAAATTGAATACTGATAAAGAAGTGAGTGACAACATTGGCTCCTACTGGGGACAGTGCCTTGGTGGAAAGGTGTTGAGAACCTGCAGACTAGTATCCTTCACCATTGGCAATGGAGTTAGTAATATATGATCTTTGTAACCAGAAAATAATCCATGGGACTTTCCTCATCATTCTAAATGTAGAAAATAAAAATTCTAACAAATGAAAAGTAAATGTTGAGCTAGTGAGCTTATTTATGTGAATTCCTACTTATGCACAGAACTTAATTCACCTAAGTGTGTTCAACCCTTGGAGCTAGGCCAGCATTAGAGTACTAGACCATATGTCTTCACACTACTAGAAAAAAAAATATTAAAACAAGCATGTACAATAAAAAAGATTCAAATATAGGACCTGATACAAGGTGTTGAAAGAACCTTTGTCGCTGGCTTAAGAATAGGCTTATGTACATAGCTGCAAGGTCATGGAATAGACAATGAATTTTTGCAACATCCCCTTCTTTACATATGTTTTGCTAACCAATACCCTCTTGGCGAGGGCAGCCGTAAACAATACTTAGCTCTTTTTATTCTTCATAGATGGGCCAAGAAAGGGACGGTGACTTCTCTTCTTTGAGGTCTTTGGGCTCAAAGAAATTTGAATCTAAAAGTTCCTTTCTCTTGTTAGCTAGTCTGTGAGGCTCCTTGGAGGAAGTGCCTTCGTTTTGGTCATTTCCCACAATTGTCTTTCTAGATAAATGAAGAGAACTTCTCTTGTGCGATGACGCCATCATGAAATCAAAGAACTACAACAATCATCCATCTTATCATCATTTAGCGCTAGATCAAGCTCATCCTCTTCTTCTTCATGCGTTCTAGCTTCTTATTCTTTGTCAGAGAAAGAGGAATAATGTCGTCAAGGACTTCTTTTTTCTAACTCCAGTTTCATCAGTCTATATAAGGAGTTATTTATTAAGCTAACCTTCTCTTCCATCGTCTCTTCCATTTCTTGACAAATGTAGTCGCCAGAATGTTTACAATTAATATTCAGACAGTGGATTCACTAGGATGCTTACCATAAAATTAATTAGTGGAGTCACCAAGGTGAGAGATCTTCAACCCACACTTCCCTAACTCACCTAAAAGGGGAAATGTAAAACTTTGTCATATCGAGAGAAAAATATTCTAATATGTTCCATGGCAATGACGCCAAAAATATGTTGTCACTAATTCTTGCACTTGTAGCACAAGTGCAATAGAAGACGAAGAATGCTCCCTAGAGACAACCTTTGGGTTGATTATAGACTAGTGCCGAGGAAATATTAAATAGAGGAGTGATGCAACCCCCTCACATATAACCTTACAAGAACTCCTCTATTTAAGATGTCCTAGGCACTGGTCTACAATCAACCCAAAGGCTATCTCTAGGGAGCTTTCTTCATCTCCTGCTGCACTTGTGTTGCAGGTGCAAGCTATAGAGATAACAAGTCCCATGCGGTATGATGGCCTGGTTTCCATTATCTTAAATATTTTCCTTAGTTCTTGTTTTTTAGCACATGAGAGTTGTTTACTTTGTCTTCAAACAAAGTGGTTAATGTGCCTAGTGAGTGCTTAGTGTCGCTTGTGCAAGCTTATTTCAATGCAGGGGGAGAGGGCAAGAGTGAGTCTCAAGTTGAAATGGAATAGTCCCAACTCTGTTAGAGACACACAACACAACAAGAAATGTGTAGGTTCGGGTGGAGTAGTACACACTGATGCATAGTCACAAACACAAGGTGAATAGATAGCACATACAACACCTAGTGGAATAGTCAACACAAGTGCGGCGGTCATTATAACAACTTTACGAAAATGAATTTGTCGACTGTCCGTGGAATAGTCCACATGGGTGAGACAAAATTAAAAATTGATAAAACACATTTCCAACAACATATGTCCTAGAACAACTGAAATAGTTCAAATCTCTTAATACAAGTTAAAGAAACGTGTATTACTAGTGTCCAAAGAATAGTCTTACAAACTAATACAATACCTGTGTGAAAACGTGTTGGCCTATTAACAAGCTTCTCAATTAAGTGAAATTTCCAAGACACATCCATACACCATTACATCACTAACCCCAATAGCGGAGCATTGGAGCCACAGCTTGCTCCTCAAAGAAAATACTACAGACTCTAAGGGCTATGTGGGAGGAGCCAAGGTGAAAAGTCTTTTGCATGTACAAATGAAGGGTGTATATAGCCAAGGGTGAACTTGACCCTTGTGACTCTTTGACTTCTCTCATGACTATTTGACTTACATGACTCTTCAACTTTACATGTGGGTCTCTTCGAATTCTATGTTACATTACATTGATTACAATAGTATTGCCCACATTAGTGATGTGGTTGAGATGACTTATGACATGAATTGACATGACAGTGCTAGTATGTTCATGCTAATGGTGGTTTCCATGTCAGGTTGCAATGTTGTTGAGTGATGAGTGTGCTCTTGGTGTATCATAACTTCACCTCTGCATGGAAAGTTGTGAGGAGTATTCGATGGTCTCGGTGTTTTCTTGATGTTGCATATGCATGTATCCCCTTTGCTAGTACTTGGCATGCTTCATGTTGTTCATCCATTTGCGAACCAATCTCATAACATGTGCTCCTTGTTCATCATGTTCATCATCGCACCATGTCTCATTCATGTACCTGTATTTGCAATCACTCATGACGAGATGACATCAAATCCATAAATCTCCTAGTCTACCATGATGCATCATCTTTCGTTTTTAGGTGCAGGTGACTGGGAGACAGGATAAGGCTCTGAAACTGCAGAGAGAACATTTCAGGCTGGGATGTGTGCTTTGGGGCACTACCAAGGAAAATTGCAAAAAGTTCACTGGGCGGCTGGGATGAGCAGTCCAGAACATCAGTGACATTATGTGGGATATGGATCAACTTGGAGGCAGAATTGCACAATTATTTTAGGGAGGCAGTGCGGGCAGCACGGAGGACACTGGTAGTAAAAGTTGTGTAGATTCTTAGGGGAGGTTGGGAGCGGGTTGCGGTAGCTTCCTGGCCAAAACTACACAAAACTATGAGGTATCTATGTAGGATATGTCTGAAAAGTTTCTAGGCTGAGCGAGGTGTTGGGAAGTTTGAGGTTAGTCTAAGAAAAATACGTAATTTTCAAGAGGAGAAGTAGGCTGGCTGACAGGGGGATTGGTTGACAGAACTATGCAATTTTTAGGGATAGTGTAGTGACAGGAAGTGGGTTCCTATCCATTATTTCCATGTAATTAATCCAATCAGTGGAGGGGGGCATGTCGGTAGCTTCTGTGCATTTTTCTAGAGGAGTGAAGCCCTGGGCCACTGCCTAGTCAAACTCTTTGGTTGACCAACGGGAGGCTTGATAGGTTGGCTTATGGGTTGTGCACATTGAGATGGATTATTGGGAAATTTGTACGTCGTTTTAGGTGACAGTAAGCTAGGTCAATGCTAGGATTGTGAAGTGCAGACTGCCTAGGAGGAAGCCTCAAGATTTGCACAATTTTGGGCAGTAGTACTTGATCACTGAGGGCTAAGACTATGTAGTCTAACTCAGCGTAGGTTTCACTAATGGAGGGTGGTCTGGTCGACAGTTCTTCAGAGAAAATAACTAAGTTTTGAGAAAGTGATCTCGTGCATGCTTGACCTTGCGAATGCACACAGAACATGACTTGACGACAAGACAACTCGAACTAACAAGACAACATATGCTCACTGTGACTAACCGAAGGGTGCGAGTGTCAAGTTCAACATTTGTGATAGATCGCTCAGCGACTACAATGACACTCATGCGAAATTGCATACAACTTCGTGTGTGAATGCAATAGATTCTTACACAGTGAATACAACTTGTACACATGAAGACATAACTTCAACATATCGAGAACATTACTGCACGTGTGACATTGTGACCAACATGCTAAAAGATGTCCAGTGAATAGTCAAGTGAGGAGGGTGTGAAGTCCTCACACGAGCTCATGGGGTGAGCCTGAGTGTTTGCAAACATCGAGGCAAAAAATAAAGGAAGGCTCTAAAATTGGATGCAGGCCAAAATTTTGGAGGGTGTTGGAGTTGCTACAACACTTGGAAACACATTGGTTGGATACCAACTTCTCTATTTTTGGTCCATTGATATCATAGGACCTTGTTCTATTAGGGAGTATTGAATCATTGTGTGATTTACTTTGGCTTCCCCATTTATCCCATGGAAAGACATGGTTTACCTTTTTCCAACTCAGTCAAACAAAACAGAAAGTTTCAGCTTGATCACAGTGTTTCAAAATCAGGAAGGGTAGTTTGGCTCATGAGTTTAAAATTTTTAGAGTATAAGTTTTCATCTCTAGTGTTGCTCCATTGCCAGGAGGCCTCGACAGTACCCTGGCGGAGTCACGCAGGAAGACACGCATTGCTCCACTACTAGTGAGCCTGCTCAGTACCCCAATGGAGTTGCATGATTAACCTCTCTGTGTAGGAAGCCTTTCTCTTCTTTCACCTTTGTATTTTTAAAAGAGGAATGTGCATAGGAACTTATTTATTTTAGGGGTGGAAGAGGGATCCCAACTTATTGATAGCAAAAGAGGTTGTTCCTTTAGAGAAGCATGTAAGGCCTCTGATATAGTTTTTCTCATTTAGATTTCCCCTTCTCTATTTCAACTTGTTGGAAGAGCTTGAACAGATAGGGAAGAAGGATGAGTATAGGCATGGGGTTTCCCAGTGTGGACATAGGTTCATGGTTCGACCAGAGCTTCCCTTACAGATGGCTAATATTTTCCATAAAGAATTCATTGGCCGAAGGTTATAACTAAGGATAGAGAAGACGGGTGTAGGACTTGGCCAAGTGTTGCAATGTCACAAGACTCCTTGGATCTCAGCTACATACTCATTCAAAAGTCAGAAATTAGTACAGGGTAGCACTTATTGACAAAACCAAAAATAGCATGATATTGAGCAAACAAAACAAAACAGAACAAAAATAGTAAATCAAAGCAAAAATACAACAATAGTAAAAAAACTATGTACATGGTATGGAGTGCGACCCTAGCTTATTAAAATTAGTGCTCAAGATCTTGGTCATTGACAAGAAGGTTATCAATCCTCCTGTCAAGTGATCGCAAATGGTATGTGTGTGGGTCAAGCTTTTCTTGAACAATATATAGACCAATCAACAGGGACTGGAACTTATTTTGTTTGCCTTTGTCTTCATGGGGTTTGTCCCACTTCAAGGCTAAGTCAACCACATCGAAGTTAGTGTTCTCTCAAGACATATTGTTGAACCATCTCTTGATACAATTCTTGAGTGTGATTTTTTTCTTTTGATTTCATCCTTTCTTCTTGTAACTAGGGAAGTGTATCCATCCAACATTGAACTAGAAGACACGACTTGTCTTCGGATTCTTGGGACAACTGGACCACAAGAAATTAGATGTTTGGCGGAAGGATGGCTTCTTTACCATAAATTAGGAAGTATGGAAAAGTGTTCAAAGAGGGTTTGGGTGTTACACGGCCAACCCATAAATAATTCTTCAAAGTGGAGTGTTAGTTACGTTGCTTAGAGTAAATTGTCTTCTTGATAATGTGGATAAGGTTTTTATTTGTAGATTCTGCAAGACAATTTCCCTGTGGGTAGTAGTTAGATGAGTGTCTAAGCATGATACCATACTGAAATGAAAAATAATAAAGATTTAAAGATCGAAAGTAAGTTGCATTGTCAAACAAAAGTGATACCGAAATGCCAAATCATGAGATGATGTTCTGTTGGAGGAAGCTGATGACTTCCTGATCATTCACTTGCTTAACCAAAACTTCTTTTGTCCACCGTGTGAAGTAATCTATAGCTTTCAAGATGTAGGGGTTCCATTTTGATGAATGTGGGAAGAGTTCCCCAATGACGTTGAGGCCCCACTATTGGAATGATTCAGTCACTGCAATAGGGTGTAGCGGGGCTGCTAATATTCATGTTCTATCGGTGCACCGTTGATAGACCAAGCACTTGCGGGTGTAAGCATGTGCATCCTTGAATAATTTTGGCCAATAGAAACTGGCTCACATAACTTTGTGTACATTGGTATTCCCCATGAGTTGGCCCCTAGCTGGCCCATCATGTAGATCGTGCAAGACCTTCTCTGAATCATGTGCCTCCAGGCACCTAAGAAACATCATGTTACTATGCTTTCTGTAAATCACTTTGTGCACCAATTGAAAAGGTAAATATTTTAGGCACAATTCCCTCTTCTATCTCATGGAGAAGTGAGAGGGTATGGTTCCATGCTTAAGGTACTAGCACACATCTTCGTACCAAGAGTTTCTACATGAAGTGGATGGTGCTCGCTCTACATCGTACATCACAATTTCTTGCTCCCAACAAGCTCTTCTTCTTCCTCCTGTGCATGGACTGCTTCAGCTACGAGTCTGTAGAGACCATGACCCTTGACAGTGTGAACTAGCTTGATGTCAAGATCATAATCTTGTAATCCTGTCATCCAATTTGCACATATTTCACCCAGCTCTTGTTGTATAAGCAGTGATCAAACTGCTGGGTGAGGCACATAGACTATGCAATAGTTCTTCAACAAGTAGGGTCTGAAGTGTTTCACCACCTTGTGTATTATGTATGCTTGTTTGTCAACAATGGGGTAGTTGAATTCAGGTCACGGCATGCTTTTGGTCATGAACAAGATGGGACGTTCATTGTTCATCTCATCCTTTTGAGTGAGTATTGGAACAAGTAAGTTGCTAGAGGTGAAGTTGTATAGCAAGATATATTTGTCAAAATTTAGGCTATAATGTGAAGGTGCATCTGCTTAGCCTACTTGATATGGGTGAATGCATTATTTTCCCTCTTAACCCAGTTCTAGACTAAATCCTTCTTGATCATGTCTTGCATAGTTTTCACTATCTGCGCATAATCTGTCATGAACGTCTGGAGGAAGTTTAACTTTCCCAAGAAGGACTGCATTGCTTTCTTGTTGGCTATGTGAGGAATATGTGTAATTGTACGAACTCAGTCTGGATCATCCTTTATCCCACTTTTGGCAATGATGTGCCCAAGGAAGTTCCCCTCAGACACTACAAATAAGCTCTTTTTTGGATTCAAGGAAATCTCATATTTCTAGTATCGCTCGAATATCTTCTTCAAATGGCATATGTGATCTTACCATTTTCTTGAAAAGACAGACACATCATCTAGGTACACCACTACACTCTATCCTATGAGTCCACGTAAGGTGATGTCCATGGTGTGCTGAAAAGTTACGCCTAGATTCACAAGCCCAAATTGAATTCTCTTGTATGTGAACGTACCCCACTTGGTATGGAAGGTATTCTTTAGTCCATCAAGTTCTGCTACCAGAATCTGGTTATATCTTGAAAAACTGTTGAGTAAGGAAAACATTTATGCCCCAGATACTGTTTATAAAATATGATCCATTAACAACACGAGGTAATTGTCTTTATCCGAGGCACGATTCAAGTTTCAGAAATAAACACATAAATTGGAAACCTAGGTGGAATGATGAACTCTATAAATGATCCATGCATGCAACAACTTAGTTAGTTCTTTCTGTATGAGGGGTTCAAGTGACATATGTACTTTCCTTAGCTTCTGCTGAAATGGCTTGATCGCTTCCTTGATCGGAATCACATGTTGGATTATTCATGTGTTGTATGTTTTTAGATCATCGTATGTCCACGCGAACACATCCCAATACTATTTGAATAAGTGGACAAAGTCTTTCCACTTCTGTTGTATGCAACACATATCAAGATTAGCGAACCTTGGATCTTGTTTTGTTCCTAGATTTATCTGTTCGTGCATCATGGTAGAACCATGGGTTTTGTTGTTCCTTGGCCCCTGAATATGGTTATGAATTTCATAGAGATTTTCGAGAGATACCACACCCTTGGGGATGAGGTTTCCTTTCTTTTCATCAGCTGCAGCTTGCAGAGACTTCTTGTGCTCATCTTCATCAATTGCTACATCCTTGAGACATCAACGTTGGCCATGAAGTGAAATATATGTTGATCATAGTAAAAAAAGCATAGATTACTTATGTTATCAGGGATATAAGGATTATAAAAAATCTAAGCAGTAAATCTATCGCTAAGCGGTGACATCCTACCAGCTGCATTTGCCAAGGGATTGGAAGCTACATTACACATCCTCGGCACAACAATGATATCGAATTCTTGGAAGTTATAGATTAGTCGCCATACCTCTTGCTGGTAACTTTTGAGATGAGGTCACAAGAAGTGTATGGTGTTATGTACCTATCACACCATGATTTTGGAATCACCTACCACTTTGAGCGCAACCACGCTGAGGCTAATGGCTTTATGCAAGCCCAATACAAGTGTTCCATATTCAACAATGTTGTTCGTGCACTTGAAATCCAAGCGAATTGAAACCAAATGTTTCTTGTGCTTCAAGTATATCAAGACACACCTAGCTCTAGAACCATCCTATGTCTTTGATCCATCAAAATATATGGTCCACAACTCGTCTATACACAAACCATTTGATGCACTACTACTAGTAGTAGTAGTAGTAGTAGTAGTGCTGCTACTAGTGTTACAATGTACTGTACAAGTTTCATTTCCATGAGTTGGGAAAGGAAGGAGACCCAACTACATGTCTGGTGGGGTTGGAGCTAGCTATGCAAGGTAACACCCAAGTTGTGTTTCCAAGAGCCAATTGTCAAACGTGAGTTTTGCGAAATCCAATGGTTCATTCTCACCAATGATGGGAGTGACATTATGTCTCATGTATGTCTCAGATAAAACCCAAATATGATTTTTTTTTCCAAGGAATGGAAGCCATAAGTGTGACCAATCTATAGCAAATTAACCATTCAACTTTCTAGACCAATCTCTACTAAGCAGTAAGCCACACGCTTCTAGTATGTCCACAATGACAATGTTGATGCACTTGTGAACTTGGCCATCATGAGATAATTAGATGATCACATCCCAAAGCTCACCAATGGCTAGTACGCATGTACGATCTAGTTGGATGATCTGCACAGATGTCTTGCTCCATTGTGCATCGATCTACTTGGCAATGGAGAGTGGCATGACATTGGCTGATGCACCAGAATCAACCATACAATTGTGAGCATTGCAGTTAAATTTTTTAAATGATAGCAAGAATGGATGGAAAAAATAGTTTGCTTCTTCCATCGAGAGTGTGTTGAGTACAGTTGTGAGTGAACCGCGAGATGTTCTTGCTCCCCTACTAGTAGAGGTTGTGATGTCTGCGTATGTTTTCCCTAATGCGTGCAACAAAATATCCATCTGACCCTGGATCTTAGCTCACTTGAACAAAGAGATGTTTGCATGAGTTTTCTTCATATCTTCCACAATATTGTAATCAAGAGCGGGTAAACTCATCAATATGTCCATGGATAGATTTTTGTTTGTACTATCTGGTAGAGTGTTTTGAAGTTCACTGCTCATGGACACACTTTTATTTGCAGCTATCTTCTTGGGGTTTCTTTGTGCTTTCTGCTTTTGGAAGACTAGTTGATCAACCTTCCTCAATAGTTCAAGCCTTTTGTTCATCTCCCCAATCATAGCGGGAGCCCCTTGACTTTTGAGACTGTATTGACCACTTTTCTTTGGGGGCTGCTTCTTGGTATTTATTTTCTATGCTACTTGCAAGAATTGATATATGTTGATCACCTACCCGATGTTAGGTGCCTCATTAGATGTAGCTTCTTCCACACGATCTTCATCTCTCGGCTAATACTTCAAATTTTTTACCACGTTTGGCATATGGTTACATATTGAGTCCAAAACTTTTTTGCATTTCGGACAAGTTCCTTTTGGGTGACGGTCTTCATGGAATGAGAAAAAATATTATTTTGTGCACATTTCCATTTGGAACACTGAACTGGGGCTCTACATAGTTTTAGCTGGGAAGCATTTATTTCCTGATGACATGATCCCCTTCTATTGTCTAGGAGGTCGACTACCTACAGATGTCTCTATCATTCGTTGCTTTAGCTCAGACACCTCTATTCTCAAGTTCTTGACAAGATGAGTAAGGGTTTCAATGTCACTTTCTTCCTTGTCTTTAACCTTGCTCACAGCAAACCTAGGGCTTCCTTCTCTCATATTTGGACTCTTTTGTTGGTTCATCATCCTTGATGAATCCAATCACGTGCAAGTCGTTTTCCACAATGATCACCTCTTTGTAGTTCTCTAGTAACATTTGTTTCGCAACTTGCTTGATGAACTGCAAAATACTGGTTGGCAGTGCAGACGTATAATAGTCGACAATGTTAGAGTCATGAGGTTTTGTGTTTTATGTAAACTTGTTAAATATATGCCAAAACCTTCGATTAAAATATTTTACTTTCTCTTTCAACTCCATCTTCATATTTCCCAACTCTTTGAGAAACATGGTAGGGGTATTGTCATCAACAATTTTTTCCAAAAACATCCTTTTGAACATACCCCAATTATGGATGGAATTGACATGAAGGCTATGATACCATACCACTACACAGCCATCCAAGGTACATGTAAAAAATCTGCATGCAATGTCATCGTGTCATACCTCAAGTGTCTGTAGTTGCAGGTAGAAGTTGTCCAAGTGGTATTCTACCTTCACTGTTCTATCAGGGTCATACTTTGTCAACATCCTCTATGAATGCTTTGGTATCCTTTGAAAAGCACCCGGGAGAGCCAATGGTCCCTAAGTCATCCATTCCAAATTTTTGTCAACCATGTCTTCTTCTTCTTCCTTCTCCTCTTCTTCAGAATTTCACTATTCTGACTCTGAGTTTGTTGGTTCTCTCTGTCTCTGCCTCCTCTACTACCTTCCCCTCTATCTCCTGTACCAGAGCTTGAGCCCAAGATCACCAGGCTGTCCTACTCTGCCTGTCGGAAGACTAGAAGTTCTTCTCTATTCTTAATAGCTTCTACTAAGCCTTTAGGCATGGAAATAACTTCTTCTTCCACTGATGATAAAAAAAATCTTGTGGGAGTGGTCTTTGGCTTGTTTGATGCTTATCGAAGATATTGTATTTCTAGGATCAGTCCGAATTCTTTGGAAAACTGACGGGTGATGGGACAGATAGAGCAGAGGTGTTGATATGAAATTTTTCTTTCACGTCTAGGAGGTGAGGAGTAACTAACATCAGAGTTATGCATAGGTGAGAGGGAGTGCGAGTTACTACCTTGCCTAGATGATTGATGAGTGTGTGTGAGAGGACATTCAACCATAAACAACTGAAGGCCCTCCTTCTAGCACCAGAAATGTTGACAACGATGGAGTTGCTAGCGTTCAGGGGATATCCCTGGTATGAAGTCCCAACTCGACCTCACATCGTTTGGTGTAGGAGTCCCACTTGGTATGATGGCCCAGAAGAACCTTCACACAAGTGACACTAAGCAGTCATTAGGCACACGAACCTCACTATAGAGGGAGAGGGTGAGATTGAGTCTCAAGTTGAAAGGGAATAGTCCCAACTCTGTTAGAGACAAACAACACAACAGGACATGTGAAGTGTCCCGCGGAGTAGTCCACATGAATTTGGCAGTCATAAACACAAGGTGAATCGATAGCACGTACGACACCCAACGGATAACCAAATCGAGTGCGACAGTCATTATAACAAGTTTATGAAAATGAATCTATCGAGTGTCCAACAAAATAGTCCACACAGGTGAGACAACGTTAACAAATGATAGAACACATTTCCAACAACATATGTACTAGAACAATAGAAATAGTTCAACTATCTTAATACAGGTTAAAGAAACATGCATTACAATTGTCCAAAGAATTGCTTTACAAATAAATACAATACATGTGGGAAAATGTGTTGGCCTATTAACATGCTTCTAAATTAGGTGAAAGTTCCAAGACACATTTGTACACCATTACATCACTAACCCCGATAGCGGGCCATTGGAGCCACTCCTCACTCTTTGAACAAATGACTAGAGATTATCAAGGCTATGTGGGAGGAGCCAAGGTGAACTTGGCCCTTGTGACTCTTTGACTTCCCTCATAACTGTTTGACTTAAATGAATCTTCAACTAACATGACTCTTTAACTTTACATGTCAGTCTCTTAGAGTTACATTACATTGATTACAACAATATGGACCATGATAGTGATCTAGCCGAAATGACTCATGACATGACAATTCTGGTATCTTCATGCTGATGGTGGTGTCCATGTCGAGATGCAATGTTGCTAAGTGATAAGTGTGCTCTTGGTGTATCATAACTTCACCTCCACATGGAAAGGTGTATAGAGTCTTCGATGGTATTAATTTTCATTTGATGTTGCACATGCATGTATCCCCTTCACTAGTAATTGGCATGCTTCATGTGTTCTTTCGTTCACGAACCAGTCTCTAGGCATGTGGTCCTTGTTCATCTCGTTCGTCGTTGCGCCATGTCTCATCCATGTACCTATATCTACAATCATTCATGACGAGGCAACATGAAATCCAGATATCACCTAGTCTACCATCATGCATCATATTTCATTCTCAGTTGCAGGTGACCGAAAGAGAGGACAAGGCTCTGAAACTGCAGAGAGCACATTTCAGGTTTGGATGTGGGATCTGAGGAACTATTAAGGAAAATTACGTAGAGGTCACTAGGAGACTTGGATGAGAAGTTCGAATCAATGGTGACATTCTACGGGATTTGGCCCAGCTGGGAGGCAAAACTGTGCAATTTTTTTAGGGAGGCAATGCGGGCATCAGACAGGACACTAGCAGTAAAAACTACACAAATTCTCAAGGGAGGTTGGGATGGGTTGTAGGAGCTTGCTAGCCAAAAATACATAGAATTGGGAGGTAGGCATGCAGGACATGCCTATGTAGTTCCAGGGCTGAGCGGTGTGTTGGGCAACATGAGGGTAGTCCAAGAAAACTGTGTAGTTTTTAGGAGTAGCAAGCTGGCTGATAGGGGGACTAGATGACATAATTGCGCAATCTTTAGGGACAGTGCAATGATAGGCAGCAAGTTTCTCTCCCTTATTTCTGCACAATTTCTTCAGTCAGCGGAGGTAGGCATGTTGGTAGCTTCTGCGTAATTTTTTTGGAGTGTAGCCTGGGGTCACTGCTCGGTCAAACGCTCCAGTTGACTAGCAGGAGGCTTGATATATTGTCTTGCGGACAACATAGATTGAGATGTGTTCTTGGGAAACTTTTGTGTTGTTTTGGGTGACAGTCAACCATGTTGATGACAGTATTGGGTATTGCATGTTGGCATTATGGCACAGGTTTTGATCTATGGCACAGGTGTTGTCCTTGATGGCAACCTTCTTTGGTATCAGATCTCAGTTCAGGCACTCAGAAAGTAGAAAAAGACATATACGTAGGTTCATCTAGACGAAGACGCGTATACACGCGGGTTATACTTTCCAAAAGTGCGTATATGTTGGGGATCACTCTTTTGGTCCATGGCAGTTAGATCTTGGAATTTGAACCTATGTTTTGGACCATAGCGTCTCGTCAGATGTGTTGATCCCCAGTTTTGGGTTCATGGTATTGAAATGTTATGGTTTTGGACCATGGTATTGGGGAAGGCCTAAGGCTATAAAAGAGGAAGGAGATGTTGTGACAAATCACCATCTAAATTATTATTGAAGATCTGATAAAGTGCTAGAGCTGGTATATTGGGTGGTGATGCAGATCTGGAGGAAGGAGGAACCTTAGTGCAAAAGGAAGGATAAGGTCTATTCATGGGTCATAATCTTTAAGCCTAAATGATAGTATCTTTGTATGATTTTGATCTGCTAGATGTGGCACTTGTTTCATCTATAAGTATGAAAATCTGGGATAATTAGTGATTGAATATCTGGAAGAGTGTGTTGTCCTTTATAGATCTGTATGCAGGTTCAGTGAAGAAAAGGCGCGTATACGCATGTTGTTCCATACGCAGATGCGTATGCACGCAAGTTACAGACTGTTGAAATAGCGTATATGCTTTGAGTTGTGATCTAGCTGTTTTTGCTTATTGCTGCTGTGTTCTGGGTTTTGTTGTGTGGTTTTTGGTACTGTGTTTTGGGTACAGCTGGCAGAGAAGTATCTACTTGATTTCAGATCTAGTTGGTGAAAAGGAGTTTGGTTGATGAATAATTTCTTGATGATTGTTTGATATTCATGGATCCAGTCTAAAAATTGATGGTCCCTAGAAGAAAGAGAAGGTTGTAGCCTTCTGTAGGCCAGCACCTACACACTAGTATCTTGGCTAGTGCAAGAGCTAAGGGAGTTGTAGCTCCCTTCCAGGAGAAGCTGGAAAACGAGAGAGAGTTGTAGCTCTCTGCAGGTTGCAGCCTGCGTATTGGTAAAAAGACTGCACTAGTATATTGTAAAAAGAAGTTTCTAATTGAAAAGAAGATAGAGACGAATTGCAGCAGGTGGTTTTCACCCACATTGGGTTTCCACCTTATATCTTGTGTTCTTGTGTGTGACTATTTCTCTGCTCTGTTTTACTGTCTCTGGTTACTGTTATTTGATTATGCATCACAAATTAAAAATCATCATCAAGATTAAGTAAAGTAAAAGCTTGGTTTGTATACGCGGGTTTCCTTCTGCATAATCGCGTATATACGTAGGTTAATTAATCTGAAGTACCGTATATAAGTTGTTTTGAAAAAGGAATAATTACCTTGATAATACTGATTCACCCCACCTCTCAGTATTATTTCCAACAATTGGTATCAGAGTTGGTCCTTCTGAAGAAGCTTGATCGCTTGAAGGAAGATCTTTCATCATGAGCAACTACGAGAGGGAAGCATCAACCAGGCCACCGGTTTTTGACGGGACAAACTTCGTATATTGGAAGGTAAGAGTTACTGCCTATCTTCAATCTTTGAGTACTGAAGTATGGGATATCATAGATACAGGTATACTTTTCCAGCATCAACTCCCACAGATCCGGCTGAAAAGAAGAAATATGAAACGAATGCAAAGGCGGTCAATACTTTATTGGGATGTCTATCGCAATCTAAATTTGTCAAAGTCATGCAGTATAAATCAGCTAAGGAAATATGGGACAAGATTGTTTTGAGCTATGAGGGAGATGAACAGGTAAAAAGGGCAAAACTCCAAACTCTCAGAATTTAGTATGAAAATTTCAGAATGTATAATGATGAAAGTGTGGCTAACTATTTTCTTCGTGTAGATGAGATTGTAAATTGTATGAAAAATTTGGGTGAAGAAGTAAAGGAGGCTGTTGTAGTTGAAAAAGTTCTAAGATCTTTGTCCCCTAGGTTTCAATCTAAAGTTTCTGCTATAGAAGAAAAAGAAAAGCTTCAAGACCTTAAAATGTCACAGTTGCATGGAATTCTAACTGCTTATGAAATGAGGAAAG
>APFE030599187.1:56814-89309 GCA_000404065.3 Pinus taeda
TTGCTAGACTTGAGGCCATCTGAATGTTCCTTGCTCTCTCAAGCTTTCAAAAGTTCAAAGTCTTTCAAATCGACGTGAAATCAGCCTTTCTGAATGGGGATTTAGAAGAAGAAGTGTACATTGAGCAACCAGATGGTTTCATCCTTGGGAATGATCCAAATCTTGTATGTAGATTGAAAAAGGCTCTCTATGGTCTTAAATAGGCTCCAAGGGCTTAGTACTACCAGTTGGACAAATATCTTCATCAACAAGGATTTTTAAAAGGATCAGCAGATAGCAATCTTTATGTCAAAATAGAAAATAACAAACTGCTAATACTTGTTGTGTATGTAGATGACATTATCTTTGGGAGCAATGAAGAAGCTATGAGTCAAAGCTTTGCCTTGGTGATGCAAAAAGAATTTGAAATGTCCTTGCTGGGAGAACTAACATATTTTCTTGGTTTGCAAATCCAAAAAAAAGAAGGAGGAATCTTCTTATCTCAAACCAAGTATCTCAAGCAGATCTTGAAGAAATATGGCTTGGAAGATGCAAAACCAGTATGTACTCCCATGGTTACAGGATGCAGTCTCAGTGCAAATGATGAATCAGCAGTTGTGCATCAACCAACCTATAGGTCTATGATTGGAAGTCTACTTTATTTGACAGGTACCCGACCAGACATCATGCATGCAGTGGGAATAGTTGGGAGATTTCAAGCAAATCCAAAGGAAACTCATCTTCAAGCAGTGAAGAGGATTTTCAAATATCTTCAAGGGACTCAAAACTATGGCTTATGGTATCCTACAGATATAGATCTCACACTTCATGCTTATACAGATGCAGATTGGGCCGGAAGCGTGGATGACAGGAAGAGCACAAGTGGTGGAGCATTCTTTATGGGTTCCAGATTAGTATCCTGCTTCAGCAAGAAACAGAGTTTGATTGCCTTATCTACAACTGAAGCAGAATATGCGGCAGCTGCATCTTGCTACACTCAACTTCTTTGGATGATGCAGACCTTGCAGGATTTTCAAATCACTTGTACACCACCTATCCCCATCTTATGTGATAATACAAGTGCAATCAACATTTCAAAAAATCTTGTCATGCATTCAAAGACCAAGCACATACCAATCAAGTATCACTTTCTTCGGGAACAAGTGTTGGAACAAAAGGTCAAATTGGAGTGTGTTCCTTCTAAGGAACAAGTGGCTGACATTTTCACCAAACCACTGCCCAGGGAAACTTTTGAATATCTCAGACAGAAGCTAGGAGTTGTTGATGTATCATCTTGCTGTTAAATCTTATCAGTTTCAGAGAAAAATGGGTGTACGCGTGTTGGATAAGGTGTATCCACGTACATACGTCGGTTTGTACAGATAAAGTCACGTATATGGAGGCTTGATGGATATCAGAAGGAGCAGGCTCTGGTTGAAGATATTTTGATGTGGGTCTGACAGAGACCATCCGACACAGGTTCAGGGGGAGCACATAATCTTCTAATAATGCATTGTTGGCATTATTTTAGAAGCTTTTGGTTCGAGTTCATAGCTGTTGTTGGTTTCAGGTGGAACAAAGAAAGAGAGCGAATAGAAGGAGATCTTGGTTGCTGATCTGAATGATGATTAACAGTTGCTGCTACTATCAGTTGTTGATGACTTTTTCATGTTTTAAATATTCATCTCTATGTCATGTATCTCTTTCTTATATGGTGTCAAGGTCATGTAACAACCTATATTGGTTTCCCCACTATGCCTGGGATGAAGATGTAATGTATTTGGTCATCATATGTAAATTTATGATGTATTCCACTTGGTTGGATGGATGATCCCCACTTGGTTGGGTGATGGATGTATGTATTAAGTCTTTTGGTGATAGGAAGGTCTTGCAAAGTTGCATAAGTCTTGGTTCTTCTTAAAGAACATCTTTTTGCAGATCTTGCCTACTGTCAGGGGGAGCATGGTCAGCACAGCAGGACAGAACTTTCAGCATGTACTCAGGGGGAGCACAACCCTTTGCCCTTGATGACAAAGGGGGAGAATGATCTTGGAGTTTCCATCAAGTCCAAAGGGGGAGATTGTTGGCATTATGGCACATGTTTGGAGCTATGGCACAGGTGTTGTCCTTGATGGCAACCTTCTTTGGTATCAGATCTCAGTTCAAGCACTCAGAAAGTAGAAAAAGGCATGTACGCAGGTTCATCTAGATGAAGGCACGTATACACGCAGGTTATACATTCCAAAAGCGCGTATATGTTGGGGATCACTCTTTTGGTCCATGGCAGTTAGATCTTGGAACTTGAACCTATGTTTTGGACCATAGCGTCTCGTCAGATGTTTTGATCCCCAGTTTTGGGTTCATGGTATTGAAATGTTATGGTTTTGGACCATGGTATTGGGGAAGGCCTAAGGCTATAAAAGAGGAAGGAGATGTTGTGACAAATCACCATCTGAATTATTATTGAAGATCTGATAAAGTGCTAGAGCTGGTATATTGGGTGGTGATGCAGATCTGGAGGAAGGAGGAACCTTAGCGCAAAAGGAAGGATAAGGTCTATTCATGGGTCATAATCTTTAAGCCTAAATGATAGTATCTTTGTATGACTTTGATCTGCTAGATGTGGCGCTTGTTTGATCTATAAGTCTGAAAATCTGGGTTAATTAGTGATTGAATATCTGGAAGAGTGTGTTGTCCTTTATAGATCTGTATGCAGGTTCAGTGAAGAAAAGGCGTGTATACACACAGTTTAGGTGAAGTGAAGGCGCGTATACACATGTTGTTCCATACGCAAATGCGTATGCACCCAAGTTACAGACTGTTGAAATAGCGTATATGCTTCAAGTTGTGATCTCGCTGTTTCTGCTTATTGCTGCTGTGTTCTAGATTTTGTTGTGTGGTTTCTGGTACTGTGTTTTGGGTACAGCTCGCAGAGAAGTATCTACTTGATTTCAGATCTAGTTGGTGAAAAGGAGTTTGGTTGATGAAGAATTTCTTGATGATTGTTTGATATTCATGGATCCAGTCTGAAAATTGATGAAACGTGGTCCCTGGAAGAAAGAGAAGGTTGTAGCCTTCTGTAGGCGAGCACCTACGCACTAGTATCTTGGCTAGTGCAAGAGCTAAGGGGGTTGTAGCTCCCTTCCAGGAGAAGCTGGAAAATGAGAGAGAGTTGTAGCTCTCTGCAGGTTGCAGCCTGCGTACTGGTAAAAAGGCTGCACCAGTATATTGTAAAAAGAAGTTTCTAATTGAAAAGAAGATAGAGACGAATTGTAGCAGGTGGTTTTGACCCACATTGGGTTTCCACCTTATATCTTGTGTTCTTGTGTGCGACTGTTTCTCTGCTCTGTTTTATTGTCTCTGGTTACTGCTATTTGATTCTGCATCACAGATTAACAATCATCATCAAGATTAAGTAAAGTAAAAGATTGCTTTGTATACGCGGGTTTCCTTCTGCATAATCGCGTATATACGCAAGTTAATTAATCTGAAGTAGAGTATATAAGTTGTTTTGAAAAAGGAATAATTACCTTGATAATATTGATTCACCCCCCCTCTCAGTATTATTTCCAACATTGCCGATTGCCTAGGAGGCAGCTTCAAGCTCCATGCAATTCTGGGCAATAATACTTGATCATTGAGGGTTGAGACTGCACATTGCAACTCATCAAAGGTCTAGCTTATGGAGGGTTGTCCGGTCGACAAATTTTCGGAAAAAATGACTAAGTGTGTGAGTGAGTGATCTAATGCATGCATGACCTTGCGAACACAAAATCAACATGAATTGATGACAAGACACCTCGAACCAAAAAGATAACATATGGTCATTGTGACTAACCAAAGGGTGTGAACGAAAAGTGCGAAACTTGTGATAAATCATTGAACAACTACAACGACACTCACTCGACATTGCATACAACTTCGTGTGTGAGTGCGGAAGATGCTTACATAGCGAATACAACTTGTACACATGAAGACAAACCTTCAACATAGCGAGAACATGACAACAAGTGTATCATTGTGACCAACATGCTAAAAGATGTCAAGTGAATGGTAAATTATGGAGAGTTTGAAGACTTGACTTCAGCTCATGGGGTGGGCTCAAGTGTTTGCAAACATCAAGGAAAAAATCCAAGGAAGGCTCCAAAATTGGGTGTAGGCCAAAATTTTGGAGGGTGTTGCAGCTGCTACAATAGAATCTTACTATCATTCATATGCATGTCCCCCTAAAACAACTTGGAAAATGGATGCACGATTTTCAAGATATGACATAAATAATTTTCTTCTCTATGTATTTTTGTTTCCTGCAACAAAATAGAGTCTTCCTCTAACATTTTAGGAAAAAAAGGAAAATGATTGGTAAAACCTTGGGAATGATGAGTGGATGGTGGAAATAGATGAGGGTGATGGATTGGCATGGACTTGGTCCTTCTGGAGAATCTGAGAAAAGGAGGAGAAAGTCTAGGTTTGACTTGCTTTGACTAGGCTTTTGATCATCTTTTCTTTTGGTGGCTAACTTTTGTTACTTGCAGAGGTTGGAGAACACCCGCATTCATGAGAGAGAGATACATGGAGCAATTTTTTTTTTTTTTTTTCCTTTTTTTCTTCTAGGCCTACTAGTCACCTCAATCAAGTTTTTAACTAGTAGGTCTGCCTAGCCGCCTCAAAGGAGGTTTTCACCTAAGATATTTTTTTTTCTCTTTTTTTCTTTTTCTTTTTTCAACCTATTGACTACCTCAGGGAGGTTTTCAATCAATGAGCCAATATCAGGCGCCTCAAAGGAGGTTTTCACGTGAGATTCTATTTTTTTCCTCTTATTTTTCATTTTTATTTATTTTCCTATTCTACTTTACTTGAAAAAACAAAATCATTTCCAAGTGTAGGAATACTTCCACTGGAGCCACTTGCATAATTGGATCATAGATAAAATCATGTGTAGGATTGAAACATATTCTTTGACATATACCTGAATGTAAGAGACAAAATTCTTTGACTAAAATGAGATTAGGAATTGTTGATGAAGAGTGCGTTGTTGCAACCTAATGATTGTCTAAAACCATATTTTAATATAGTTTTGATGTGCCTGGTCCACTTGTTGATTTGGATAATCTTGGATGTCTTTTTATTCCATGGAATTCAAATCTTCTTATTTTTTAAGATTATTCTCTTGAACACATGGAGGATATGATAGTAAGCATGAGGGCACTTTCTCAATTTATGATTCTAATGTCTGCTCTTCATCAAGTGCAACCCATGATTCTTTGGTCTTTTCATTTGAATCTTCTTTTTCTGCATGTTGTCCTTCAATGGTATTAAGAGAATCTATTTTTTCAATACTCTTCCTGAGCTAACATGAATACCATTGAGATCAAGAGGGGATGTTAGGAAGTGTCATACCTCAGCATTGTAATTCGATTAAGCTACTTCCTTCTGTGGGTTTGGAAATGGTGGTATAGATAGTTGAGTGGGAGTGGATGGTTGAGATGGATGTGGTTGGGGCTGTGGTTGTGGTCAAGGGGGATGGTAAGGATAACATGTAGTTCGGTATGGGGGATTTTCAGGAAAATATTAAGGATACTATGGATGGATCCAATAAGTTTCTTGCCAACATTGGTTTTGGGGTGGAGATGGTGAAGATTTCCAAGGAAAGGGTGTGTTCCAATTACTTTGAGATGGATGTGCATAAGCTTTAAATTTTGAATTAGGTTCTTGCATCATACCAGGTTGAATATGATGCCATGGTCCTCTTGGAGCTACAGAACATAGTGGCATTAGCAATTGACTTTCTCCATTGTCCTCTTGGTAAACTTCCTTCTACTTGTTCACTTAGATTGCTAAAAAGTTATCTTTTAAATTTATCAAGAAAATTTCCAAGTTTAGCTTGACTTATTGATCTTGATGTTGATTGACTTGCCCTTGCCCTTCCTTTTGATATGTGTTTTCATGTTTCACAAATTTCCTCAAATGATAATTTCTATACATCACTTCTACTCATGAGATCAAGGAGGTTAATCCATTCATCCCTAATTGTTCTCAGTAAGAGGGTTTTTAGTGTGTTGGATCCTAAATGATGTAGTTTTTCCCTCTTAACATTATACATGAGCCTCTCTATTAGATCCCCAAGTCTCTCACCTTATTTTGGATTTATTCTAAAGATTTATTATTTAAGATCATGACCTTTATATTTTTCTAGAAATATCTTTTGCATGTCATTCCATGACCTTATTCAATTAGTCCCTAAAATCCTGAACCATTTAAGAGATCTATCCTTTAATGTTGCTGAAAACAATCTCAACTTTTGATTGCTTAATAAGTAACCATAAGATCTACAAAGGATTTCAAATTCAAAGAGAAAGGTTTTCGGATCCTCTGACCGTAGACCATGAAAGTTTGGAAGAAACGATGAATGGATGTTCTCCATGTGCACACTAAAATCAGTTTCTTGAATGGTAAATCCAAGAGGATCTTCCTCATTGTCATCATCTCCATCCATTTCTCCTATCTTATTTACCACCTATTCTTCTTCTAACTACAAAAATGAATGGTGATGTGGATCTTACTGTGTCACGTGATCAAATGGGGGAATTGGTGTTTTTTTTTTAATAAGAATGCTAATACAATGCAATTTTTTGTTCTTGAAATGAAAGATTCCTAATGCAATTTTTTTGTTTCTATAGAAAGTAAAAAGAAATGAATCAACTAGGGAAGAAAAAAAATGCATACTTTGACACCTCCCCAACAGTGGTGCCAAAAAGTGGTGAGCCTCAGTATTGCAAAAAAAATGTTGCAACTCCCAAGGCTACCAACTTTAATTATCAACCATGGGTTCATACAAAATTAAAAGGTATTGACACTATATGTGCAACATACAATGTGTCCTTCCTTTGCTGTCATGATGTAATGGAGTGCATGTAATGAAATCAAATCATAACTAGCTGCAGAAACAACAATGCTCGAAATGGAAACCTTAACCTATTGAAAGAAAGAAAATACAAGAAAAAAATATTCTAATTACATAAAGTAAACATCATTGACTAAATATCAATCATTAAATTTCAAAGAGTTTATATACATTGACAGAGTTCACTGGATGTGGCAATTAAGAAAATCATTATTGTATTATCCAATTCATAATTTTGTCCGTTAACGCAATTCGCTGAGATGTTTTGCATGGGTAAAAAGGCAAGTCATAAGTGGTGTTTATTCCTCCTCAACCATTGATTTAGAGCGTAGGGATCATGATTCAACCCTAAGGGATGAAAATCAATCTTTTTGAGCAAATTTGGGCAAGTATACACACGTTGGAAGAATGCTACAAGAAACTACATGATGCTACAAGATGCTACTAGAAGTTATAATTAATCAAGTGACCAAGAAAATCAAATCCAAATTAGATGGACCAATTTTTTTTATTGAATAGGATGTCCTAGGTCTCCATTCCAAGTGGAATCACTCAAAAGGCTCCTGTTAACCCATGCTAAAAGAATAGCAGAAAAGTACTAGTCTAAAATCTAGAAATTCGAGTACTAGTGAGCTAGTAAATCTATCAAACGCCTAACCTAATCAAGTGAAAATGAAATGGGGTAAATTTTTTTATTAACTATAATTTTTTTTAATATAATTCAAGTGGAATCAACTTGATTGAAACTTGTTATCTTGTTCTAAAAAATAGCAAAAATTTACTACTATTTGCAACAAAGAGACTTTTAGAAATTTAGATTTTGGAATAAGCAAACTAATCCAAGTAGCTCAATGATTAATATGACCTTCCAAAGTTTTTCCAAGAATGAAATGATTATTTTAATCCTGAAAAATAACTTAATTCAACCATTTAACCCAATCCTACAAAAAGTAAATCATCAATACTAAATGCAGAAATAGAAAAAAACAAGAATAAGAGATGCGTGTGAATAAGAAGTGAAAGGAAGAAAATTAAATGATACAAAATGGATATGAGGCTCCTAGGATGGCCAAGCCCAAGGAAAATCAGATTCCTATGAAGGACAACAATATTTAGAAGCTGAACATGGCAGCAATCTTCATTATTTCCATCGATACAATTACATCGTTGTAAGAAATGATAGTGGAGTTGCAAAAATACGAGTTCTCTCCACAACAAGACTATGGAAAATAAACCCCTACAGGAAAATTTGGCTTAGTACTTATACACAATGATTAGGAAGAATTTTCCATGAAAGGTGAAATCTTTCCACTCCAAAATCCCTCTAATAGTGGATCTAGTTCCCAACATTGGGAATCTGCATTAAGACATGGAACACATTCCTAAATTTTCACAATCATTGGAGCTCCAAAATCTATGCAATTAATTTAGAATATCTTATTGATTTATTATCCAATAGTGATCCTCCTATAGTAGGGAGAAAGTCCCTAAATTATATGCTCCTCCAAATCTCCATAATCTGCCCAATATTCTCACAGTATTGTACAAAAATAAATAATATTAAGCATAAATATGCAATTATCCATAAACCTTCCTAATGAAGATATTAAAGTTAAAAACATGTTATCTAATGCAAAAAGAGAGGTTTAATGTGCTGAAGGATGGTCAAACGAGCCTTAATTTATGTCTACTTTGGAGGCCCATGATGGGGCTGACATGTTGACAATTTTTAGAGAAGTGGGTTGGAAGCCGATTTTTCACCTCTTCACTAGGTATGATCTTAAGTTCACCTCTAATTTCATTGATTTGTTTCATATCACTAGAACTATGGTTTAGGCACTGCTATTTCACGTAATAGAAGAAAGCATCGTGGAGGCAACGAAAAAATCAGCTAAAGGGGAAAGATGGTTTAAGAGACATATCATTCAAGGAGTAAATTTCAAGTATTTCTTGAACGACAACAACCATGATCCTCATTGGAGTGTTGGGGTGCACATCAATATTTTAAAGTTGGAATGGGTTGAGCCTATGAGGATGATTCCAACTTTATCTAACATGTGATGGTTGTTTCTCCAATTTTTTCTTATACCATACATTACTTTTTGTACATTTCGTTAGTTTTAATAGGATGAACCTACCTTTTTACCTTCATTAAAGTTTGATTAAGATGGTGGCCTATATAAGAAAAATGATGGTTTGGTAAGTGCATGGTGTATACCAGCACGATTTGATCAAGATGTTATACACGCATGAAATGAACAAGAAAGTACAACAACTGAGAAGGAGGACATTGGGACACCCCTTTTCTAGAATACATAAGAAGAAAAAATTGTTGCAATACAGGCCAAGAGAATTCAACAAGATGTTGGAGAAATAATAGAAAATCATAATAAGGGAAAAAGGCCTAGGTTTTTGTTGTAATGGTTGCAGCACCCTCCAAAATTTTGGCCTACAATTGAATTTTGGAGCCTAATTTGGATCATGTGATCTATCGTTCATTAGTCACTTATTGGTAAGATAATGATTTCAAGCACCATTCTTTGATCTTAAGAGTCGTTCACGCTTTTATCTTTATCTAGTATGTGTCATCTTCAGGCATGGGGATGATCGCTTGTCATGCAAAGGGAATTTTTTTTCTTCAAGGTAAAATATTTTTGAAAATGGGTTGTTCTCATCATATAAACATGTTTTTCAATCATTTCAAAAGTTTCACACACTATTACACAAGTGTCACCATTATCCTCACAAATTCTACCATCGGAGCCGCAGTTGTTGTAAGCTACCCCAAAGGTTGTTGCATTAAGTGAAGTATTTTTTCATATGTTCTAGGTTGTCTATGCTATATCACTAAGTTTTCAAGTGTGTGATCATAGTCAAGTTTTATCATTATTCACATCGATTCCATTGATCCCACACTTAGCTAAATTCTAGATTTTTCCTAGCAACCTAGCCTCATCCAAATTTCCTAAACTACGCACTTCGCATCTGCAACCCTGACATTGTTTCCTTGCCTACTAGAACTACGTAATGCATAGGAAGCCCAACCTCCCTTGGCATCCAAAACTGTGCAAATGATTCCTGCAAAGTACTTCCCTTAGCTAGAACCCACTATCTCTAGAAACTGCAATTTTTTGTCCCTCAAGCATCTCATCTACCCAATCCACCTTGCCTCCTAAAATTGCGCAGATATTTCCTCCTAGGGCCTTATCCCATAGTGTCCATTTCCTGCTTAAACTGCACAATTTTATCTCCCAATGGCCGGTGTGCAATTCTTTCCCTCAGTGAGGACTGTGCAGAAATTTCCCTCAGTCTAGCCTAAGCTGTGCACTACATAGTCTTAGTGATCAAGCTTAGGCCTTGGAGACTTGAATTACGCAATTGTGCAATGACCGGGTCCTCTCCCCTAGCCTATCAGTCAGTCTTGACCCGGTTTATGAATCTAATTGCAACATCTTAGAATAGGGTTTATGAGATTGATATCGTCTTCTCATGAGTAGATTACAGATACAGGAATTATACCAGGCTATGAAAAGATGATGATGAAGGAGATTAAGAAGGATGAAATGCAAGATGACTCTCAAAGAGCTTAGGAAAAAATATAGTTATTAAATAAGAGGACCAAGGAACCTAGGGTATCATAGAATATCAGGACCACATGAAGACTTTGTCTGATGCATAAATATTTAGAGGGAAGGTATGGAAAACAAAGCACATTTTTTTGAAATACACCTCTTAGTGTATCATGAAGGACCACTCATCATTTTCAAAACATTATGTCTTCAATGACAACATGGTTGCAAGCATTGAATGTCATTCCATTTGTTTCCTCTAAGTATCTTACTCCCTTTCACTTGTTGTATCAAATGTCGTTGTTTGGCATGTTTGATTGGTATGTCATGTTTGCGAACCTTTTCTTGGTGGTTTTGAAGGTTGATATTTGTGCATATGAGTTGTCCTATCCATGTATATACCTGTCACACTCATACACAACCTCTTGAGCATTGTCACACAAGTGTCGTCACAGTCATCCTAAAGTATATCCCAAGTGTCGTACTTGTCATAACACGATCACTTAGAGGGTAATACTTTGGTTGTTTTCTCGATGGTTTATAGTTTTCATGTTGTCAAATTATGCTAACTTTTTGATCAAATTTTGAGTTCATCATGAGTCCATCTTTTCCCTCACTCTTAGCCATTTTCAGAAATATTCTCGATTGGGCAACTCAACTTCACTAGGCCCTGATTGTGTTGGGCACTACGCAATCTTAACCCTCAATGATGTAACCTTTCTGATTGGAACTGCACAGTGCACATTTATTGTCCTTCAGTGAAGTTACACTATGCAATTCCAGATTTCAGTAACCTTCCTTAACTCCCAAAATTGCACAAGAGTTCCTACTAGTCCTTCTTGAATTACACATTTCGCATTTACAATCCTCAAGCTTTTCCATTTCCTGTTGGAATCCCATAGTGCGTAGACAGCCCAACCTCACTAGGCCTACAGAACTACATAGAGGTATCCCCCAGTGTCCTCCCTCAGTCGGAGCTAACTATCGTCAAGAACTGTGTAGTTTTGTCTTCTAGGCCTCTCTACTGCCCAGTCCTCCTCGTCTATAAAAACTATGCACAACTAACCTCCCTTGGCCTCACCTTGCACCATTCACCATTTAACTAAATCACATAATCCTGTCTCCCAATGGCCACTGTGCAATTTTTCTCCTTAGTGACAATTGTGCTCAAAAGTTCCCCATTCAAGTCTAAGTTTCCCTCTATGCAATCTCAGTGATCAAGCTCTCTCCTTGCCAACTGGAACTATGCAATGTGCAGTCATTGAACACCATCTCTCAACCTGTGACTTTTCTCAAGCTCAATCCATGGATGATAATGCACCATATTAGAGTAGGGAGTTTTTGGATTGATGTCATCCCATCATGAGTGAATTTCAAGAACATGTACACTCTCAAGTCATGGCGAGATGATGAAGAAGGAAAAGTAGTAGGGAAGAATGCCTAGAGACTCACTTGTAGCTGAAATGATGGGTGAAATTATTGAGAGCAAGAAAAGAGACACAATGTTTCAACCACCACCCAAGACCGAAGATCATTGAAGATCCCACACCATCAAGCTATGTGTAGGATAAGAGAAAGCACATCCAATAACACATATATTGCTTAATAGCAAGAACGACTTGAAATTGCCACCTCACTAAGCTAGTCGATGTTAGCAGTGTCATGTCAAGTCGTGTCATGAGTTTTCCAAGGCCAAATCACCATTATGAGCCATGTATATTGTAGATCAAATGTAATGTAAAGTGGAATTCCAATGGACACACATGAATATGAAGACTCATGTCAATTGAAAAGTCATAGGAAGTTGAATAGTCATGAGGGTAGTCAAAGAGTCACAAGGGTCAAGCATCGCCCATTGGTTATATATACCCCCCTCATTGTATTAGAAAATGACTTTTCACCTTGGCTCCTCCTGCAAAGCATTAGAAACATCTGTTAGTTCTTTGAGGAGCAAGGAGTGGCTCCAATGTCCCACTACTTGGGCTAGTGATGTACAATGTAATAAGTTTCTTGGAACTTTTTCTTAATTACTGAAGCCTTTTCAGGCCAACACATTTCCATGCATGACTTATGAATGTTTATAAGACTATTATGTAAGCATTTATATTTCATGTTTGTTTTTCTCATGTACTAAGATAGTTGAACTATTTCAGTTATTTTAGTGCTTATCTTGTTGGGAATGTGTTGTCAGGTTTTTATTGATGTCTCAACCATTTGGACTATTCCACAGGATATTATACTGTCACATGTGTTGTGGACTACTCTCTTGGATGGTAGATAGACCTTTCCCTGTTCATTGGTTGTAATGACTGCCACATATGCTATGGACTATCCTACTAGATGTTGGATAGGACTTTCTGGTTGATGTGTGTCTCTCACTGGGTGGTGCTATTACCTCTCACTTAGAGGCTCACTTTTCTCCCCCATTTTTCAATACGATAACCCAGACACAGTTGCACTACACACTCACCATGCACACTCACCTTGTTGTTCAAGGACACCATGAATCACTTTCCTGTGCTGACAACTAGAGCCAAAGAAGATCTTTGATTATTTGGCAACCATGCCTTTATACCGCGTGAGACTCCTACACCAATCAATATGAGGTCTGATTGGGACTTCATATCTGGGAGATCCCTTGGTTGATGGATTTCCAACACTGTCAATAGGTTTATAGAAGAAGGAATAGAGGACACCAGTCAAAAGTTTAGGAGACTATGAAAGATGAGACCATGGAGGACAGCCAAAATAATGGTGAAGAACCTATGAAACATGATCTTGGAGCATATTATGCAAGGAGGCCAAGAACCAAACCCAAGAACAAACTAAGGCTTGGGTTCAAAGCTAAACTGAATCCCAAGATTAAGTAGCCTATTGTCATTGAAGATGAAAAGGAAGATGAGCCTGCTAGAGATAAGGAGGGGTTGTTAGACGAATCAACTCCATAAGCTCCAGCAACTAAGAAGACCCCGTGGAAGAAAACCAAAAGAGTCACAAGGGAAATCACAAAACATGGCAAGCTAAGAATCCTTGTAGAGGTAGTAGAGGTCATTGGAAGCTGAACATGGGACCTCAAAGTCTCAAACTCTAGGGTTTTGTGCTAAGGAGTTTTTTTCAATAGGGATAAACTTTCTTTAGTAAATTTATCATAAAAATATTGTAATATTTTATGGTTTCTTTCCTGGATAGTATGGATCTCAATTTTTTATACATTTTTATATATAATTTATGAAAAAGAAAGATAAAGGGTTCATAACCCTTTGGGAA
This sequence comes from Pinus taeda, assembly GCA_000404065.3. Taxonomy (NCBI): domain Eukaryota; kingdom Viridiplantae; phylum Streptophyta; class Pinopsida; order Pinales; family Pinaceae; genus Pinus; species Pinus taeda. The sequence goes on from APFE030599187.1 coordinate 70,531, forward strand.
AAACCTTGTGTGTATTGTGGGATTTTCAAGATCAATAAATTTTTCTCTTTGCAAAAGTTTAAAAGGTTTCAAAGATTCATATGTTAATGGTTTGTTTCTCCTCCTTCTACATTCGTGTTCTCCTTTTTTCCACTTATATGTTCATATCTATAGTATTGGAATATAGTTGTAATGAACTAGAATTCATGTTCGATTGCTCACTCTCATAATATTCAAATTCTCTAAGAATTTTTTCATCTAAAAGTTACAAAAATCACCCTAGGATTTGAGACTTGTAACCTTATATTTCAAACCAAAATAAGTAACCTCAAATTTGCACCAACAATGTATTTATTGAAAAGATATTGCATAGCATCATCCATTCATCCACAAATATATATATATATATATAATATAATATATATATATATATATAATATATATATATATATATATAATATAAATATATATATATATATTATTATATAATATATATATAATATAATAGATAAGATATACCAGTGTGCATTGAAAATATGAAGCCAACAAGTCCCTTTGTGCAATTCATGGGTACCAAGACTCGTGTGAAAATATGAAGCCAATAAGTCCCTTTGTGTAATTCATGGTTACCAAGACTCACGTGGAAGCTTAGTCTGCAGAACCACATTGGCCTTCTAAGACATTAACCTTTTCAGTTTGGCATTTGGGTTTTTTTGTCCTATGTAGAAATACAAATAAGCCCACACAGTTCGCTCTTTGCAGGAAATTAGCTGCACAAATCATGTTGAACTCGAGAATGGGGAAAATAGGTAGGAGATTATTATAGTGGTTGTTATTTTTTTGATGACCTCCCTTGTAGTGGTGGCGTTGTTTTTGGCCTTCAACTACTATTGCTACATTAAGAAAAAAATCAAGAAGAGGTTCAACACTAAAATTAAGTTCCATGTACTTATTTGAGTTTGTGATTCCATGTTTATCCATGAAGTGTGTTCTTTCAGTTCACTTTCTTCGTCCTTCTAACAAACAAGGCAGATATGCTTTCTCCAGTTTGGGTGGAGAAGGGTGATACCATTCTTTTTTTGTGTAATGGTGTGTTTCATATATAATATTTATATATAATGTTGCATTGAATATGGAATCGATTCTTGTGTTTGTGTGTTCTAATGCATTGGGTTCCAAAAATATGGACACCATCATAGGCCATAAACTCTTTTGTTATTGTAAATGCCACATTGGGCGAATTCAATATGGAAATTTGCAGATATCCATATAAACCTAGGTCTAATATGGACATTAATTTTTTTGTAATGGTACAATGGTTGCATTGAATATGGACATCAACACAAATCTCTGTAAAGTTGAGTCTGATATGAACCTAATAGTTGTAAATCTATGTCAAAGTCCATGAAATGGTCAACATATAAAAGTTTAGGACAACTTCTCAAGCTAAACCAATGGTACACTTATTAAATATTGGAACTCAAGATATGCTACCTTCAACTTCTTAACCTGGAGTTGCATATGATACCCAGGTTTAGAGGGGTCTATTTTAGGGATATTGTTCTGTGAGATACTAAATTATGGACATTTTTTGAGAGAATACAGGCCTCATTTCCATGTATTTCAATGACCCATTTGGGCATAACAGTCTCTCATGTTTAAAACAAGATATAGAGGATCCCGCCTCATTATGCATGTTTGATTTACCATTTTTCACCTAAATTGCATACTGTTTTTGTTATGCAAATTTAAAGTATGCATACAATTTAGCCAATGGAGCAACAATGGCCCATGGGTGTTGGAAATTCCACTAAGTGCATAATATTCAAATATTTTAATATAATTTGGTCTGAGACAAAATAAATCTATGGATTATTGTCTTAACACTAGAGGCTTATTAAGCCACATTCCTTGAGAATAGTTCAGTTTGGTTGAAATGATAAGTTATTTTTTTAAACCATTCTTACTAATGAAGTTATATATATATATATATAAAATTTATTTTTAAGGTCATAGTCAATTGAGACATCAAATTGATATTGTATATTCATTCTCTTTAGTAACTCTTTTTTCAAAGGAAGAACAAATGAGTAAATTTTGTACTACAGTAGACATTGCATATTGTACCACATTACATGAGTATATGATACCCTATTGTACTACATTCCCATTATATTCACAAATCTGATATGAATTAGACATCTTACATAGAGTAGGTGACTAGGTTAGAAAAGTGATAATTTCAAAGGTACTACATCCCTATTACACTCAAGATATGAATTAGACATCTTAAAAAGAGTAGGTGACTATGTTAGAAAAGTCATAATTTCAAATGTACAAAGTATAGTGAGTTAATTTAAAATAATTTTGTGAATATTTTTTTTTTTTTCATGGTTAAGTTTTTGTTGGGGATATTTTAATATTGGATGGAAACTATGTTTATTTATAATGGGATATTATCACTAAAATTAAAAATTTTAAAGGAGAAATCAAAATATAGTTGAGTGATCTTATAAACAAATACAAACACCGAATTGAATCTTCAAACAATTGAAAATATGAAAGTATAAATTCATTGTAATATTCAAATGTTTGAGAGTAAGTTGAAAACACATTTAACTCTAAATGTTTCATAGTAAAATTAAGTTTTGGTTAGGCTTAGCCCCAATGTTATATAGAAAAGATGTGCGTATCTACCAATAAGATACTATCCCCAAAATTAAAACTGTAGAAAAAAAATAAAAATAAAATCAAGTGACTATTCTAAACAAAGATAAACACCAAGTTGAATATGCAAATAATTGAAATTATAAAACTACAAATTCATTCTAAATGTTAAATGCTTGAGAGTAAGTTGAAAACACCTTTAACATTAAATGGATTTAGTTAATTTTAATTTAGGGTCAAGTCCAATAGTGGAGGGAAAAAGTGTCTATCTACCTGTTGAAGCCTCGAGAATCGAGTTTACAACAAGGGGGATACCCACCCGGTCTGGACCTTGGTTAGCAGCTCCTTTTCCATTTGGTATAGTGGGTCCGACTGGGGATATGGGACTAGTTTCCCAATTTATGTGTGTGTGTGTTGAGAATTGATATTTCTTTTCTAAAAATTCCTGAGTGAAATGCTTTAATTCTAACTCTAATCTAATGACATGCAATTGTATTCTAATAAAGAGAAGTATTTAATTCTACACTAACCCGAGATGTAATCTTTCCATTATGCAATCTAAAATTATTTCAAGTAACAATTGGTAATAAAGATCATTCAACTGTTATAAGAAAAGAATTCAATAGAGATAAACCACTTCGTATAAAAAGTTAGACGAAATAGTTGTGAAAAACATATCGCATAATAAGCTACTCATACATTAAACATAAATAAATAGCTATCACCATACAAAAGTGCCAAATGATAACTCAATCGTTCACACATCAATATATAAACAACTGAACATGAATATCACTTTAACACAAAGGCAGAAATAGTTAAGAGATAGAAGTACCATTTATAACTAGTTCTACTTATGAGCTTCAAGCGATCATGATTTATCTCTTCTTAATCCAACATCCACTAAGAGTATAGAAGTGCAACATCAGTAGTAGATATTGAATGCAGATATCAATAAATCATATTCCATTCATTTATCAAAACCTTCTCGGAGGGTGCAAAAGTGCATGTTTTGAGGACAAATTATTGACAAATTTCAGGACCCTTCTCTAAATGCATGAGAAGGGTTTAAATACTACTAACTAAATCTAAAAATAACTTATTACAAAAATTTAGGATACGATTTAAATGACCGTCCTCATTTCAGGAAAAAATAAAGCAAAATTAATACTAATATTGAATCTAAAACTAAAACTAACAACTAACTATTTCTGTATCTGTTCCTTGAAATCACAAGCATTCAGCATTTTCTTGAGAAGAGTCAGCTGGCTGACTTCCGACTTTAAATGTCTTGTGAAAACATAATCGGCAAGAGTTGGCGCCATCTTCTCGGCAGAATTGACGATACATTTGAGAGTCATGCACTGGCTGTGTGGTTTTATCAAATATGCCCAATAAGAATCCCAATTCAACTTAGTTGATCTTTTGATTGATTCTGCGTTTTCTTGAGCCTTCTGTCTCCAACCTGTTTACAATTGCTGAGCATATATACATACCATTTTGAAGATATTTCTGACAAATACCATTGGTTTTAGGTTTCAAGTTTTACTTTTTTACCTCTAGCATTCTTTCTTATAAATTTATGGGCTTACATGTGACTGAGCAATTAGAGGCTTTCCTTTTCAAGAGGTTTTGCCTAGCAATCGCTAATCGCACATCTGAAACTGCCTTCGTTTCTTGATTCGGCCTTCCCTGGTGCAATTTTTGCCTCTTGCATGTTTTTTGTTAGCAGATATAAAGCTTAGATTTTGTGAAAACAATGATTTTGTAAGTTCTTGAGCCTGAGTCTTAAATTGTCTGTTTTTTGATATCAGCATTGTCCAGTACCAATTTAACCATGTCCGTGTATGGAAGAATTTTTGGCCTCGCCATCATCCGATGCAAGAACGAGCAAGCTAGATCTGTAAATTAAGCCTCAAAAGACCCATGTGATTCTAGAGTAGCTGTAACCTCCATCCTTCTGGGATTCCCTTCCTCAAGTAGACTGTACATGCCTTCCCAAGTGGTAATACCAACATCTCTGTTACAGGTGGTGTCTGTATACAAGGGCATCATTTCTTTATCTTCAGAACTCAGAGCTTTGCCTTTCTTTCCCATAATATCTTGAATACTACTTTGTATAGTTCTCTGTTCTTCGTTCCTACAGTTTACAAGTGAGGTGAGAATAATGAGAAGGAAAAGGTGACGGGAAAGCTTTAAATGCCGAAGACATATAAAATATACCACCTTACATGAAATGGCTTTTCGATCAGCCTAAAACCATATTTCATTAACAATTGGCAACTAACTCATTAATTAGCATTAAAGTGCATAACTAGGTCTCGGTTTATGGAAAAAGCTTTCTTGAACAACGAGCCTGAAAAGATCTGCGACGAAGCGATTTTGCAATTTGCTTCGCAATATCATAGATTGTTGTGTCACAGATTGCTATATCGCTCTATCACTCTATCGCAATATCGCTCTGTCGCAATATCCCAATATCACAATATTGTTGGAGCGGGGCATATGACAATTATTTGTTAATGTGTTTTCTACGAAATGCGATTTGCGATATGCGCCATCGCATATCGACAGTTTGAGGTTTTTCAGTGTAAGTGATACGATGCGCTAAATGTTTTTAATGCATAGTTTCGCATCGCGATCTCGCAATCTTAGAATTGAGCTTGTAATAAGGTATCCATTACCCTTTTTGTGATGCAATGTTTCTTAAGGAGTGATTTTATCCTACCTTATCATTAAACTTAAGCTTTTTAAGATTTTTCAAGGGTATTCTCCTAAGTTTATGATGGTAAGTTTTATTGAAAAAAGGAAATACAATCGCTAAGTGATTTTTAAATTTTTTTATTAAGGCCCCCCACTTATTTAGTATTAGTAATAACACTAAATAAGAAGGGGTTATCGCTGACCACAACACTACCAATATCAACGAAATTAAAACTATGAAATAAAAAATTAAAATAATTTTAAGTAACTTAGTAAACAAATACAAACAACAAACTAAATCGGCAAACAATTGTAATATATAAAAATACACATTCATTTTAATTTTCAAATGCTTTATAGTAAATTGAGAACACATTTAACATTAAATACAAACATACATTGTTAAAAAAAAAAAAATTGAACATGAAATGATGATATGCATCATAACCCTGTTAGATAAAAAAAAAATGAACATGGAATGGTCAATTATAAATGCAAACATAACACTGTTAAAAAAAGTGAAATTTGGTCATGAAAACTTCGGCCGCAGGGCGAATTTGGTGGGAAGGACCTCCGGAATTAACACAATGCTTACCAGTGAATTCTCGGGTTGTTGTGAAAGAGAACAAGAAGATCGAAATCTTATTTCGCTTTAATATTTATGAAGCCTATTATAATATACCTTGAAATATCATGAAATTATGAAATATCATGATAGATATAAAATCCGTTTTAAATTAAATAAACAATTTGAATTTTTTTTTAATTTTTAATATTATTATTTCAAATTTTTTATAGTTTTTTAAAATATTTAAAATTTAAAATATATATCAATATATATTTTTTTTTTATAATATTTTAAGAAATTTATTATTATTTTAAAATATATATAAATACTTTTTAAATGTTATCCATCTATACATTATAACTTCTTTATAATAGAAAATTATGAAATAAAACCTAATTAAGAACATTACAACTTCGTTCACAGTAAAAGATAATTGAACAAGTTTAATTACATATGAATTTGTATCTCTTCACTTAGTTTGCATTTAAGAATTGAATTAATACTCCTTTATCTATATGGCACTCGATTAGAGTTGCGTGTAGCATTCTAGTCAAATATAGAGTAATATGCAACATTCTAGTCAAATATATGGGTTTAGATCAAAATGTCCCGCTATATGGAATATATTGGGTATAAATAGATTAGAATTATGTTTTATTTTTTATTCAAATATATTGATGATGTAAGATTTTAAATAATTTTTCATGTTATAATAAGTATATTGGCAAAGAGGTAAATAACAAAGTTCCAATATTTTAATTATATAGATTTTTAAATATATTTTTGAAATACAAAATATTATCTAAAAATAAATAAATCACATAAATCCCAATTTATGTTAAAACATAATTACTTTCGTGTTAAAACATAATTATTTTTCGAAAATAACTAATATTATTAACATATAGGTTTGTAAAAGTAATATAATTAGTAAATAGATAGACATTGTTGTGGGATTCTAGGGTCTAAATAAAATCAATGTGTTTGTGAGATTCAATTTCTTACAACAAATTTTAAAATAATCTTTTGTTTTTGAAGGTGGTAGAGTTGAAAAATACATGGTTAGTAATTATCAAGGGACTCCTATATAATCAAGTATTGAAGGTGAGAAAAACTCTTTCCTACTTAATAATATAATGGACTACACATCACATATGTATGCATTGTTGTCTGGAATTTTTGTAATGCTCTCTAATAATAATAATAATGATAATAAATATTTTGAAAAAATGAAAAATAACTAAAGATAATATATAAAAATTAATTAAAGTTAAATTAAGAAAAATAATAAAAAATTATGATGACAATTAACCATGTGTATGAAGTTTTTCTTTCCATGCTTTCACAAAGAAATTATATTTAATAGATAAGGAGAAGGATGTGGGACATTTTTTTTTTAAGAATTATGGGGAAGTAAGGATTAGGTATTGGCACAAGTACTTGATGAAAGGCTATGGGGTGTTTAGCTATAAAAATATATAGTGTAATTGAGCTTATGTTTAGATAAAGAGTTGTCCACCACATGTTAGTTGTTGTTATTAGGACTAAAAAATATTGCACAATTATTCGATGTTCACATCACTGTAAGTAAGTTGGATGCTTGTCTCCTGAGTAAGATTCATCTCTCTCACTTTTGATGTGAGCTAATAATTAATAATTACATGTACTTTTTTTATTCTCAACTAAAGGTTATGTTCTAAAGTTATAAACATATTCCATACTATATAGCGTTTACAAAATAGTTTTTAAACTGACCATTTAAAGAAGAGAAATTTACTCTATATTGTAAAGCTACTAAGATGCCTAGATTCAACATAAGTCTAATTAAGTTTATGGGTTTTGAAAAGAATCAAGCTTGGTAGCATGAATTTATTGATGTGATACAGAAAAATAGATATGATATTTAAATAAATGTGTAATTCTCTTTCACTTATATGATATGCATAAAAGTTCACCATTCTATGATGTTTGGATTCATCGTAAAAAAGGACTATTGGACTCCTCATGAAAATTCCTATTCATTGAGTGTCTTAACTTTTTCTTAAGTCAATAACAAAAATTATTATAGCCCTTATAGATAAGGTTTCCAACACTGCCCACTTAATCTAAATGGTTTTACGTGAGTCCATGTAGAGAGTTAAAATCTACAAGGGGTTAGTGACTAATGGCCAGAAGTTTTCTAAAAGTTTGGTGGTTTTGGGATGAGCATAAAAAAACTCATAGTAGAATAAAAGACATTCTATTTGTTGTACCTATAATACTTGCTTAAATTTTATCAAATGGCCAAATTTTCAATCCATGATGCAACAATGAAGAGGTGCGGTCTAGGTCTTTCAAAGGGAAATGAAAAGGGAGAGGAAACATTGTTTGGCCTCCAAAATGTCTTCAAAATGACATCCACTTTCACCTTTATCGCCACCATTTCACTCACATGTCACAACTCCATAACCATATAACCTTTTATTAGCCACCATTTTCATAAATATATAGGTTAGGATCCTTATTTACCAAAGTTATTTATTTTATGTGTTTAAAGTGAATTTATGATTAAAAACTAGCAAATAAACATGGTTTCATGTATCTATATATGTAGCTTTAGTTTCATGACATGTGTAGGTTATTTGGAAGCTTCCAAGGCATCCTTATGTGGCCTCCAATGCTCAAATTCGAATTCCCTTCAAAGGAGATTTAGATAAAGATCAAAGAAGGATATGTGTCTTATTTGGATTGTAACTCTATGAGGTGTCTCATCATTTCTTATTTGGATTAGAACTCTATGAGACACTTAGGGGATATGTGTCTTATTATGAGCTATTTGGTTGTAACTATATGAGATTTTAGTGGATCTTCATTAAATAGGGTAGCTTCTTATGTTTTTGTATAAATAGGCGAGCCTTCTCCTTTGAAAGACATGTCTAAAGTTGGAGAAATGCTCATGTTTTTAATAGAGAATTTGGAGCTTATACTTGGAGATTTGAAGATTTAGTGTTTCTTGCATATGGAGCTTCTTCACTTGCTATCCTCATACACCATTGAAATGGCCATCTAATGATTGTGAGATTTAATTGCTTTTATAGATTAAAGTTTATTTTCTTTCTTAGTATTAGTTTTAGAATGACTGCGTAATCTTTGCTTTTCTAAAAACATTTCAATGGGGAAGATATATGTATTTTCTAATTGGATTAAGTTTGAGGCAAGGGCTCATAGTTATTTAGTTTCCTTTCATGTTCTGTTATTTACTTTCTTAGATTAAACCATCAATTCATTGTATAATTGAATAAAGGATCAAGCCAAGAAGGTGACTTCAAATTGGGTGATTGAATGTTCAACCTATGTAATCATTGAGCTTTACTTTTTTGTGCTTTTATATTTTCTTTTAAAATCCTCATTTAATTGCATTAACTGATATTCCTAAAGATCATTCTCAGAGATTGATTTAATCATATTTCAAGATTGAATGGTTGAATATTTGATACATGCAATTACTAAGTTATTTTCTATACACTTTACTTGCTTTTCTAGGACATTAGAAGTTAAAGTATAAATAGTTGCTTACACATCATCTCAAGAAGGTAACACTTCATAACTGAATGCTGGAGTAACTAAGCATACATTAGTTGTTTTTTTTATTCTACATGTTAGTTGAATTTCATTTTCATTATTTTATTTCATAGATTAGATGAATTGGTTTTTGTTATTTTGTAGTTAGATTGGCCTAAACTAAAATACAATTTCTAGCACATACACTGCACGCATGCTTCACAAGTTTACGAAACCCCCGGGTTGACAAATTAAATGACAGACAATCACTTTGCCCCAACATTTTGGCGTCGTTGCAGGGGAAGTGTGCATAGGAACTAACTTCCAGTTTATAGTGTATTTTATTTGTCTTTGTTTTTACTAACCATTAATGGACAAAGAATCTAGAATGTAACCCAAAGACTACATTCAGGAATGGTATGAAGAAGCAGTTATGCCACAATATTCATCAATTCTTCAAGAAATCATTGTGGAAAATCTAAAGGTTAAAACGATTTCACATGTCCTCATGCACAATCAGGTACATTTCGCAAATCTGGATATGAACATTTTAGAAAGTGTAATCCATAAATGGCTCACTTGGAAAGATTCATATACTTAAAAAAAGAATATTTCAAGTAGGATAAACTAGGAAATAAAATCAAGCTTGATTTCATTTTTTTTTAGAGTTCTTGATTGCATTTTTTTAAGTTTTTAGACTTTAAAATCTTCTAGAATTTTATTTATTTTCTTGCATTTCTTCATTAACCTCAAAAAAATATTTTCAATAAAAAAAAATCATGTTTTGATAATAAAAAAATCATTTTGGATTTTCAATAAAAAAAAATGACATAAAAAAATTTTCTTCATATTTTTGAATAAGGAAAATGTAGATTATTTTTCTTTTTTTTTTTCCCTAAAGAAATTAACAATCTAGGTTCTAATGCAAACTACAAGGAAAAAATATTTTGGCAATAGCTTGGAATCCAAATCCAAAATTCCTCATTTAAAATAAAAAGAAAAAAAATTAGATCTTGCTTTAAAAATGCTGCATATCTGGCATATCAAATATTCAAATGATTCCATTCTGATTCGATATGGATCGGTTATCCTCTGCAAATCTCATTCTAGAGTCATTTTCAAGTAATGGCATGACCGAACAACTTGCATTGATATGGAGACAAATTTCGAGTCCCCCAGAATTGCCCATAGGACGATTGATATAGTTAGATCTTCCCTTTTCATTTGCTGGAAGACATCCATGCAACCACAAGCCCAACCTTCCAAACTTGCAAATCAAAACCACCAAAAATTGATTTTGGTCGCCAGAACATTTCCAAAAAACGTAATTGTTTTGATAAACGATTTTAAAACGTGTTTTCTGAATAAACCAGGGCGAATTAGCAAAATCTAAGACTAGGGTTTTTTTTCCATAACAGAGTCAATTAGGTAACCTAGAAACCATTTTCTAGATTTTGTAACCAATTGAGAGAATTGTGCAGTTCTTTAGAGCCCTATTTTGTTGTCTCCGTGAAAAAAAATGATTTTTATATATACACAGTGAACGGTTTCAGCCAAGAGAAAGAATGATGGGAAAAGCCTTCTTATCCATTAACCACCAACAGAATTAATAAAAAGGTTATGATAAGCTGACTACTCAACCTCACATCAAAACCTGCAAATCCAACCACAACAAATGATTTTAGTTGCCGGAGCATCACAGAAAACATAACTATTTTGACACATGATTTTAAAATGCGTTTTCTGAGCAAACCGAGGAAAACTTTGAAAAACTGAGACATGGGTTTTTCTCAAAATAGGTTGTATTAAATAAAATAGAAACAATTTTCTCAATTTCACAATCGTTTAAGAGAAATATGAGATTCTTCAGTACCTTGTTTTGCAGACTACGTGAGGAAAAATGATTTCTAATTAATACAATCTGAACTGTTTGAACATGGCACATTGAAGAGGGAATAATTCAAATTAAAAACAAACTCTATTGTAGCATTCTATCCACATGGCACGTAGAACCCAATTTAATTCATACCCACTCTGTAGCTATTAGATCCCACCGAAGCCACAGATGTTCAAAATGTGCACACATTTGTCACTAATTAATTCCTCTCTCTTTAGTGCAGAAGCCACCACTGGCGCTGATATCAATTTCATAGACCACCAGAGGAGGTAGATCCGCCACTCTTGCCTACTCAATCATGTGGAAATTGCATCAACGCTGGCCATTTCTTCCTCCATTAATGTTGCTGCAAGCAAACCTCAAAGAAAAACCTCACACGCTGTTTGATTTTTGTAATTCAATTTTTTTCATGGTGGTGTAATTATTACAAATGGTTTTGTAAATAATTTTTTTCTTTTTCATGTTGTTTTATAACATCATCTTTTATATATAGTTTTAATTGTAAATATTTTAAATATTTTTGCCATCACGAAAATAGTTTTGGCACCTAAAAAAAGTAAAAAAAAAAATCTGATAGGGTGTTTCATCTACAAGATTGTGGATACCCACAGTGCCTTAAATTGAATCCTGTAGATGGCAGGATCAAATCTTCTGGACATGCATTTTTTTTCTTTTTCATAAAGTAATTTTATATGATCATGAGCCTTGCAAATACATAAGCCAACAACATCACAAAATGAAAAATCTTATGCCATGGCACAACCAAGAAGATTGACAAGATTTTAGCTACAGAAACTGTGCACATTTTGCAACTGGAAAACAATTCTACAGCTATGAATTTAACTCAGTGATTTATTTGTCAAACAATGCATTCTAACCAAAAATTCATGATCAACATGCCATTTCATCTGCTTACATCATCTTTCACTGTAGCATCATGTTCCCATGCAACATTTTACATGACATCGTTCACTATTTCATAAAAATTTCAGAACAATCTAACTTTCTCATACGACATCGGAATTTGATGATTCAAGCATCGTTGGAAATATCTCGGTGAGATATACAAAATGAGAAAGCTATTATCAGATTTTGAAACAGTAGATAATGAAGAAATTGTTGAAAAGAAACAATAGGTAACTTGAGGCACTACTTTCAACACAGGTATAAACTCTTTTGGTTTTCTTTCATGAACTTTTTTAATAGTACTAATTCTTATTTTTTTTTATGTAAATGCCATTAATAGAGAAATTTATCACCTAACTATTTTGATAACCTTACAATCGATTGGATAAGAAGTACTAGTTTTTGCAGGTTCCAGGAGGAAGAACATATGACTACAAGCAAATAGTGTCTCTCAAAGACCAGATTTATTTCACAATAAAATGATCAAAGCAGCAATAGAGATGAAACATCAATGCATGAGCACATGCTAATGCATATCAGATCCAATAGTTGCAAGCCTTTCAGATGACAATGTTTCCATTGCATCCATACTCCTTCAGTCAATAAAACCTTTGTCTCATTTCCTTTGCAGTCACACTGCATTTCACTTAGTCAATCAATAAAATTTTCATCTCATTTTCCTTCACTGCTCATTTTTTTTTATTCATAGAAACTATATTTTCCTCCCTTTCTTTCACTAACTCATAACCCATTTTCATAAAGACATTCAGCTCACTTACAAACTAATTTGTCCTTTTACTTTCCATTCACTTGTCATTTTCCTTTCCGTTAAATAAACCTTGATCCATTACAAAAATTTCCATTCATAGTCCTTCAAAATCATTGTTTCATGCTTGCAATAGATGATGGAGGATTCTTTAAGGCCTTCCTTCTAACAAGCTTTGGCCTATCGACATCAACACATTATCTAGGTCCAAGGATAGAGTCCTCATTAGTACCTTGAGGCTTGTATGCCTTAATGACAGGTTTTCTCGCCAACAATCATGGGAATACATCAATGTCCCTTGATTGTTAAATCTTGCAAGTAGCTCGAAATCAGCACATTTATTCACCCTTCGCAAGATGTACTTAGGTACCTTGGCACTCATTGACATTAATGATGAGTTTGCCTCACATTGATTAATGACATTCATCAATGGTCGGTAATCCAATGGCATCTCTTCATGCTCGACAACGACACATTTATTCGCATGACTAGAGTTGTACCATTAGTTTCATAATGATTGAAGACTATATCATTTCAACATTTTGCAGCAGATACAATAGATTTAGCAACAAAAATAAAGAATCCACTTCACAATAGATTTCACCATTTATGCGACCAAGAAGTAGATGAATTCTACATTTCATTCCATGATCCAGAAGCAGCCACACTCTTCAATTTCCATACTCATGCACATTGAGGGTAAGTGAAGGTATGTGGTTTTCTAATTTTTAGTCATGCAATTCCTTAAAATACTAAAATTGTAACTTTGGAAAATTCCCCACTTCCTCTTTCACATTGTCATATCTTTAGTTGGGGGGAAGGGACATCATTTCATATTCATACATCATACACCATCACACATTTTCTTTTCATACTAACATACTTTTCCTAATCAATTATGATTGCATTATTGTTCAAAACGTTATATGATTTGCAAATAATGCCTCAATTATGAGCACACTATATGGCTGATTTTAAAGATGCATTTTTAAATATGTTCAATGAATCTTGCTGCAACAAAAAGAAACAAGGTATTGAAACACAAGAACCAATCAAACATGTTGCAATTCAATGTATGACAAGGAATACTTTGCAAAAATAAATATAATTGTCAAATGAAAATTTTAAGGACATATGATATAAGCCAAGCTCATTCAAAAGCAAAGATGTTGCAAGAAAATCAAAGGAATTAAAGCAATATTTGAATGAGGACATGAAATTACTCTAGTTGGGGGTATGTTGGGCCTCCAAAATGTCTTCATAATGACATCCACTTTCACCTTTATTGCCACCATTTCACTCATATGTCACAACTCCATAACCATATAACCTTTCATTAGCCACCAATTTCATAAATATATGGGTTAGGATCCTTATTTACCAGAGTTATTTATTTTATGTGTTTAAAGTGAGTTTATGATTAAAAACTTGGAATTAACATGGTTTCATGTATCTATATATGTGGCTTGAGTTTCATGACATGTGTAGGTTATTTGGAAGCTTCCAAGGCACCCTTATGTGGCCTACAATGCTCAAATTCAAATTCCCTTCAAAGGAGATTTGAATAAAGGTAAAAGAAGGATATGTGTCCTATTTGGATTGTAACTCTATGAGGTGTCTCATCATTTCTTATTTGGATTAGAACTCTATGAGACACTTAGGGGATATGTGTCTCATTATGAGCTATTTGGCTGTAACCATATGATATTTTAGTGGATCTTCATTAAATAGGGTAGCTTCTTATGTTTTTGTATAAATAGGAGAGCCTTCTCCTTTGAAAGGCATGTGTAAAGTTGGAGAAATCCTTATGTTTTTAATAGAGAATTTAGAGCTTATACTTGGAGATTTGAAGATTTAGTGTTGCTTGCATATGGACCTTTTTCACTTGCCATCCTCATACACCATTGGAATGGTCATCTAATGATTGTGAGATTTAATTGCTTTTATAGATTAAAGTTAATTTGCTTTCTTAGTATTAGTTTTAGAATGATTGTGTAATATTTGATTTTCTAAAAACATTTCAATAGGGAATATTTATGTATTTTCTAATTGGATTAAGTTTGAGGCAAGGGCTCATAGTTATTTAGTTTCCTTTCATGTTCTGTTATTTACTTTCTTAGATTAAACCATCAATTCATTGTATAATTGAATAAAGGATCAGGCCAAGAAGGTGACTTCAAATTGGATGATGGAATGTTCAACCTATGCAATCATTGAGCTTTACTTTTTCATGCCTTTATATTTGCTTTTAAGATCCTCATTTAATTGCATTAATTGATATTCCTAAATATCATTCTAAGAAATTGATTTAATCATGTTTCAAGATTGAATGGTTGAATATTTGATACATGCAATTACTAAGTTATTTTCTACACACTTTTCTTGCTTTTCTAGGACATTAGAAGTTAAAGTATAAATAGTTTCTTACACATCATCTCAAGAAGGTAACACTTCATAATTAAATGCTGGAGTAACTAAGCATACATTAGTTGTCTTTGATTTCACAGGTTAGTTGAATTTCATTTTCATTATTTGATTTCATAGATTAGATGAATTGGTTTCGTTATTTTGTAGTTAGATTGGTCTAAACTGAGAGACAATTTCTAGCACATACAGTGCATGCATGCTTCACACGTTTACAAAACAACCGGGTTGACAAATTAAATGAAAAGCAATCACTTTGTCCCAAAAAACATCTTGAAAGATCATTTCAGAGAAGGCTTAGTATATCAAGGATCAATATTAGACAGGATACCTGAAATTTCCGAAGCCCGAAATTTAGAGCAGAGATGAAATGAAAATAAAGATATATTGTGGAACAATAATCAGAAGGATGGAGATTAGACCTTTTTGGTGGTGATGAAATCAATGCAACATCATTTCAAAGGTCGTTTTTTGAGAGGAAAGAGATTTCGTAGCCTTTGGGTTAATTTTTTTATCAAAGTCCTGACCCAATGGAAGATCTCTGATGTTGATTAGCACTTGGTCATGTAGACTCATGGGACGAGGGGTGTGAACAAAGAAGAATACCTAGGAAATAGGTTGAATATCGAAGTTATAAAATTTTGGACACCTGTTGTAATTGTGCTTTGAAAAAACTCTGATGAAGGGGATCCGATGTGGCACCAGGTGATGAGAATTCAAAGAACCATAGCAGAAGAATGGATAGAAAGAGAGTTAGCCCCCCGATAGGAGACCAAATAATTAAGCACCCAAGCACCCAAACCATTGGTCATGACACATGGTCCTATGGGGAAATGGAGATAAGAGGGCTAAAGCGTAAATTATCATGTGGTGTGCCCTTAAGTTTAAAGATCTATTGTTTTTAAGAGGGGATCATCATCCATCTCTGCCTACCTAACCCCTGAAAGCATTTCGAGGGGGTGGGGGAGTGGGTGTGGCCAATAACTTGCACGGGCAGTAGACTGGTGCCATCCCCAGGAGTCGAAAAGTCAGAGGAGTGGGCTCGCAAATTTAGCAGCCCAAATTGATTCCCAGGGTAATCACTAGATTCGACCTCTTTCTCTTTTGCCTACAAGAGGATGGTGCGGACCACCCACCCCATTTCAAGTCTGCCGACACTAATTTCAAGTGAGTGATGAATTCAAAATGTAAACAGTAACTTCTCTAGCCCCACTCCCATCCACCTTTTGCCGACCAATCCCCTTCTGCCATGTTCCCCCCCATGATGTCATCCCACCTCAGACAACCGTTGTACCTTGTTCTACCCTAGGTTGAATTATATAGGGCTCACAAATCTCAAGATTTCATATCAACGATTCTTTCACACTCCTCTACAACCTCCAACACTATGGAAAAGGTGTGAATAGTTCGTCAATCCTGTTGTGCTCCAGATCATTAACCCAATGATGTTGTCTCCTGATCTTGTCTATCATAGCTAAATATGCTACTGATTGTGTCTATTAGGTCCCTATAATGCTAGTGATTTGCCCATTATTATTTTCATTGTATCCCTTATTGTTATTATTGTGCCCCATAGAATCCCACGATTGTTATTTTTGTGCCTTTATATTATGATTTTTATGTCGGCTTGGTTATATTGTGACCCCTTAGACTCCTATATATAAAAAGGAGGTTTTTTCATTTGTATCATCCAAGAATTGTTCATTTGTGTAATGTAAGGAGGTTGCCCCCTCAAAGAGGGCAAATTCTAAGGCATTGATCTATCTTTTCTATCTTTTTGTGAGATGGTTTCATAACATTTGGTATAAGAACTTCGGATTCTAGGGTTTCGCTGCTCCAAACAGGTCATCATGGAATTTTTGCTATAACTTTGTTTCTGAGATATTTCAGAAGCGAAAAAAAACCCATTTTAGATGAAATATTCCTAAAGCTTGGGTCCAAATTTCATATCTTGTCTTGCTACAGTTTCAGAGATATGATCTGAGGAAGTTAGGGTTTTTGCAAGGTCTGGAATTTCATCTAAAACAGGTCATCATGGAATGTTCACTATAACGCTCTCTCTATAAAATTTCAAAAGCTAAAAGGAAAAACCCATTTGAGAATAAATCGGTCTGAACCTTTGCTCTGAATTTTAGATCCCGTGTTGCTACATTTTCGGTGATATAATATGAGGAAGTTAGGGTTTTTGCAGACCCCCAAATTACATTCCAAACATGTCACCTTGGGAAAATCATCATAACTTTCTCTCTGAGCATCAAACTGAATTTTCATCAGAAGTTGTAGAAAGAGGGCAAACTGCAGTTTTTTGGATATCATTTTCAGAACCTAAGGTTGAAACAGTGACCCGTGGAACGTCGTACAAGTTCACTCTACTAAACATGTCTATACTCAGGTCATCGTCGGAGATTTGGCATAACTTTTCATTGGAGAATCCAATCTTGATCAGACTTGCGGGGTTAGAAAGACTACTCAGAGGGTTGCTGCAAGAAACAATTTCAGACCCAGGAGATCCAAAATTATAGAGATACATTAGATTCAATATCAAGCTCCTGCAAAGTGAAAAAAGATGTGTATTTTTTTTAAATTTTTGCATAAGCTTGGTTTGAAAAAATATTTTGAAAGAATTCAAAAGGCATAGTGAAGCATTATTATCGGTAATTGATGCCTCGAAGAAAGAAAATGGAAACACCTAGTAAGCAACCTGAAAGCTCTAGCATGAGTCAGGAAGAAGAGGAATAAATGCAACATGATATATTAAAATTACGAGACCAAGTGCAACAAATTTCAATCACACAAAAAGTAACAGAAAATAAGATGGATGATTTAAAGAAAGATGTAGAAGCTAAGATGGATGGTTTAAATAAAGGTGTGGAAGTTAAGATGGACGATTTGAAGATAGATTTGAAGACAAGCATGGAAGATTTAAAGACATATTTGAAGAAAGATTTGACAAAGTTTCTATAAGAAATGCTTACTAATGGAAAAAGGGTAGTAAAGGAAACTCATGATGAGAACAAAATAAATGTTAATCATGATTTCATAGACTAACATTGGATCGAAAAACAACCATGTTCCAAGGATCGATATGAGGATGTTTGATGGCAAGGATCCCAGAACATGGATACTACAGATGGAACAATTTTTCAATCTCCATAATGTGAAAAAAACACAAAAGGTATGCATTGCAACTTTATATTTCGAACCAAATCAGTTTGTATGTTATCGATGGCTTTGCTCTCGTAAAAAAATTCTCACTTGGGCTATTTTTATGGATGAAATGATAGCACATTATGAGGATACAAAAAGCAACACTTTTTTTAGCCAATTGA
>APFE030599195.1:8693-84541 GCA_000404065.3 Pinus taeda
AAACCTTAATTTAATTTCTATGAGAATATTTTTAGTAGTCGTGAGGATAAAGGGTTTAGATATATCTCAAGTTGTAACATTTTCCCTTTTAGATTCAATAAAAAAGTGTTTTAAAATTAAATTAAAATAAAATATTGTTACTACAAAATAATTTATGGTTTCTTGGCATGTGGTATTGATAAGCCATGGTATTGACCCATGGTATTGTAACAAAGCCAATTTACAAGTTAATATCCATGGTAAAGTGAGGGTGAATATCATGCTTAACAATCTTGTCATTTTGTTATAAAATATTTTGAGTGTGAAAAAATTTATGTTTTTTGGGCATGTGGTATTGATAATCAATGGTATTGTGACAAAGGCTATTTTTTGCAAGTTAATAATATCTACCGTAATGTGGGGGTGAATATCCAAGGTTAATGAAGAGGAGAGGAGAGGATAGAGATAGGGAGAGAAGGGGAAGGAGAGATATGGATACATAGAGATGGAGAAGGATAGGGAGTGGGGGAGATAGTGATAGAGTTGGATAGAAGAGAGAGAGAGAGAGAGAGAGGGAGAGTGATTTTGGGGGAGAGATATAGGGAGGTGGGAGATAAGGGATAGAGATGAGGAGAGAGAGATGGAATTGGAGGGGGTAGGAAAGGGAGGGAGGAAGAAAAGCATAGAGGGAGAAAGGTGGAGAGAGAGAGGAGGTAAGAAGGGAGTCATGGAGAGAGAGTGAGGGAGAGAGGAGAGTTGGAGGGAATAGAGAGAAGGATATATATAGAGAGTGAGGGAAGGGGAAGAGAGGGAGAGAGACTGTGTGTATGTTGGAGGGGTGAGATAGAGAGATGAAATGACAAAGTTACACAAATACAAATATGGATATTATATAGGATTATATAACCAACCTAGATCTATATTAACCCTATAACTATCAAGTGTCAAGAGGGATCCAATCTCTCGAGGTGAAAATATTTCCTCAAGTTTTGCGCTAGAAAAAAAGATTGCACCTCGAGAGATTAGACCCCTCTCAGCACTTGATAGATCTAGAGTTAAGATGGATCTAGGTCAGTTAATATGAAATTAAAGTAGTTTTTGTTTGATATTATAGTCGTAAAAAATAAATTTTCTCTTCAAATTAATTTCAAATTGGAACAAGATTCAAATAACTCATGAAATATATTAAAAAAATACATAAATAATTTAATTAAAAAATATAAATTTAATTACAAATTATTAGAGATAATAATTCAAGTTGTCACCTATACACATGGTGAGGATGAGAATGTTTAAAGAAGGATAACTTTCAAACCATCATTAACACCTTTCAACCCCTACCACTTTTAAGTTTAGATTGCTTGACACAATTAAGATGACTAAAATAAAAAACTAATTCATATTATTGTAGTACTTATTAGGTAGTTGTATTTTTGTTCTTAGACTAAATTAGTCAATAATGTTAGTCATTTTTAGTTGTATTACTTATTATCTAGTCACATATTTTAACCTGTGACTAAATTGGTGATTTATTTTAGTCATTTTTCTTTCGGTCACTTAAGATTGCTTATTTTTTGTAGTATTTCGCTTGGAAAGGCTGCATTGACTAACTTTTCTGGTCACCTAGTCACTAATTTCTCATTTTATACTAGTGAATATTGCTTTGTAAAAAATTATTTATGAGTTATAATGGAATTTGAGTTTTTTTCCAATTATTTCCTATTTTCAATTCCTCTTCCTAAACATATATTGATGCCATGTGTAAGATGGGAAAGTGTCTTTGTGTGTTCGCATTTCTAAACTTGGGTGAGAGGAGAGAGATATGTGTGATGAAGACAAGCATCGATTGAAAGGTCAAAAAATAAAATAAAAACTAGAGTGGAGCAGGGTGAGCACAATGCCCCTGCATTTCAAGGCTTGTCTTGAACAACATGGAATTCCTAATAAATTTGAGGACTAACCTATCATTGGCTCGAACCCATGGGAGGCCAAATGAATCGATGTAAGATCGAATGCAAGTGGACCAACGATGATCCATAGAGAGGAACACATATGGAGACTACATTCAAAGTTCATTTATTTGAATATGTCTGGCCCTACCATTCTGATTATGGTTCATGAAATTGATCATAAGTGTTGAACAATTTCTCATTATTTTACAATTTATTTTCATTAGAGGTAAAAGTTTTGAAAGGGAGTGGAACCATGATTGTGAATGCCCCCTCGCTCCTTGTGGAAGTCAAGTGTCACTCCCACCCTCTAGTAATTAGTGAGAGTTATTGATTCACCTACAAATAGTTTTCATCATTTGATAAATATAGTGGAACATTGAGACAAAGCCACGAGTTTGGACCACCACCCTCCCCCCTTTAGCTCAAATCACGCAACAAAGGCTTGGCACAACTCATATTAATTGTTGATATTTTCTTTTGATCTGAGTCATGTTTGCATTGTAGCATTGGAATTGATGTCAAGAGGGTCATTATGTTGTTCATCATATGCCTATGTCTACCTCATCATGTGTGATGAGTGTTTCATTGTTGTAGTGTTCAACATGATGGTCTTGCTAGTTGGCATTGATGTCAAGATGTTTATGACATGACCTACTGCAGGAATAGGAGGTTGAGTAGAGATGGCTTCTTGTAGGTTGATTATGTATTTTACACATACATTGGAGATGTTGTTGTTGTAGGTTGTTGGAGTGCTACTACAAGTGCTGCATATGCTTCTGCATGTGTTCGAAGCATTGCATATGTTTCTACAAATGTTAGAGGTGCTTCTACCAGTGTTGAAGGTAGTTGTATGATATGATGTTCTTGCTACAAGATTTGGAGATGCTCATACATGAGATAGAGATGTTGCTACAATAAGTTGGAGGTGTTTGGACAAATTGTGGTTGTTGCTTGATGAGTTGGAGGTGTTGGTCTTGCTAATAAGGTTGGCATAATAGGGACTAGTTGTCACTGATTTGTTGTAGGAGTTCTTGGCCTATGTCATCAATTGTATAATTTTTACATAAGCTTCAAGGGATGTTCAAGAGCTAAAGAAGATGATCCATCAGCTGGCAGAGATCCTAGACTGACGTTTTGATGTTTTTCTTTAGCTTTTTCCTAGGTCACATGGAGCAAAATCTGTGGGAGAGGATGAAAAGCTTCAGTCACAGTAATGCATGCCTATGGGAGTGACTGTGATGTTCCAGTTGAATGGAGCCAGTTTCATGCATGTGACCAAGCATTTGCACAAGTTTTTCTCCATATTTCTCATAGTGGTCAACTAATTTTTTATTTTGGGAACATTCTTGTTCATTACTTTTTTCTTTATGGTTGCAAAAGTTCTGCAACATCCATAAGTTAATTAAAGTTGAAAATATCAAAAGGAGAATGGAGTTAGTGGTTTGACAGAGACAACAAGATGAATCAAGATCAAATCAAGCATATGAACAAAGTTGAGAAGCCCAGTAGTTCTTTATAATTATTGATTTGAGCACCTGAGTTCATCTATATATTGGAGATAGATCAATGATATTTGGGTCCATTTTCTTTGTGTGTGGTGTGAGTGTGATCTAGGAGAAGAGTGTGCAAGCTAGCTGAGGAGTGTATCACAATTTTTATAAAGCGGTCTACAGTTGTAGTATTAGTTAGATGAAGTACGTTTTAGACATAATATTTATTGGAGAAATTTTTGGTGATATTATTTTCCAGCTAATGGAGTGTTTGGAGATTGTATTCTCCTCTTTTATTCTTCATTTTTTGTTCTATATTTTGATTTATAATGATGGTTTTGTTGTAGTGTGGATGTTGAGTGAATTGGGAGTCCTGTCTAAAATATTGTGAAACGAGGTTCACATGGAGGAAGTGAAGGCATGGAGGCTTCAGAGTAGACAATGATTTGGCGAATTCACAAGAAGGAAAAAATTTCTCCATCGAATGGTAGTAGGATAGTGCAATGGAATTTCGGTGAGGATCATTGATCATAGTGGCCTTAAGAGGATGGTAGTCAATAAATCCATGAGAGAAATAAATCTCCTACCTGATAGATGCCAACATACTAAGAAGGAAGCCAAGTCTTCCAGCTTATGGTTGTAAGTTGATCTGCATAAATTAGTTTAACAATTTAATAAAATATATTGAGCAACAAAACATCAGCAAGGGTGTTTTTGACCTAGGAGGAGGGTTTTCCACTAGAAAAACTTATGTCTACTGTGTGATTGGTTTCTTTGTTTTATTTGTGTTTGGTTCTCTAATCTTTGTTTATGTGCTTCAGTTTGTGCATGGTTTAAAAGAATAATACTTTGCAGAAAAAAGTTTAAAAGTGCCATCACTATTTATTCACCCCTCCTTCTCTCAGTAGTGATCTAAATTCCAATAATTAGTATTAGAGTGAGGCTCTTAGTTGTAACTTGACCACTGAAGAGTGGATCTTGGAGTTTTTGGTACAATTTTGCAAATTTTCTGAAATGGAACAACAAGTAATTTCAATTCTTCAAAAAGGTAAATTTGCAAACTAGAGACTGAATTTGGAATCATATTTTTTATCTCTTAATAAAAATATTTTTCTATTGGTAGAGTATCAAGTTAGAGATGAATTTGACAATATGGCTAAAAGTGTTATTTTGCATAGTATTTCAAAATTGGATATCATGCATGTGAGTCTTTGTGATAATGGAAAATATATGTTGGATAGGTTGCAAAGTTTGTATCATGGAGGAAAATTGCATAATTTAGGATTGGAGAAAAATGTGAAGGTTCCAACACATATTGTAGTGGTAAATCAAGTTGCTTCACAACATGAAGATGACGGCTCTAGTGATAGCTGTTAGGGATCTAGCGTTAATTCGGACAAACAAAAATTTGAGAGAAATAGTATGTATGAAGAGAAATCAAAGATAATGACAGTAGAAGCATAAATTCAAAGGGTCTTGGCCAAAAATAAAGATCAATGAATGTTGCTACAAATATATGATGAAACTGAGTATGCTTACAAAGAATAAATTTCAGATTTCACAACTCAGGTGGAAGAAGGGATGAAGATAAAAAAATGGAATTAGGAAGTAGTACAATGAGTTGGAGGATGAATGCCAAAAGTTTAAGGATGAAGCAAATTATACAGGAAATGAATTAGAATAGCTCAAATATAGTGCTCAAACATCAATAAGAAAATATGAAAATATTGGTTCAACTAGTTGTAGCAAGAAAATGGAAAATCACTTGTCATGCAAGAAGCAGAAGAATAAGAGAAGAAGACCCAAGAAGAAGAATATAATTGGATAATATTAGAACTATCAAGTATGTGGACACATCACAGTAATGTGTAGGAATGGAGAGAACAAATCCTTTAATAAAAGGAAGAAACCAAAGGAGATGTGATTTCAAGCAGGCATGCAAAGGAAATCTCCATGATTCGGGTATAATAGTCCTTTTTATGGTTATTGTTTCTCATGTAATGGTTTGGTCCATAGGGCCATTAATTGTAGGGACCATACAAGGAATAGAAATCATATCAATAGAATACATTAGCCTATTCCTCAGTTCCTTGGTCATATTAGATACTTTGTTCATGACAATACTAGCCATAAGGATGAGGATTGCAAGCTTCCAATGTTTCAGGAGATTGAATTAGAGAGATGAGAATATGCAAGGCACACTGCATAAAAGAAGAAGCATCAACAGATACAAGATTTTAGGAGAAAAGAGTAGCAATAAACTATAATAAAAAATAGAGGCTTGCATGGTCTTAGAGGGAGCATATGTTTGCATCATTAGTTACATGAATATTCTTGAATGTACAGCTATATATGGAAGAATACTTGAAGAAAAATAAACATATTATAATATATGCATGTGTTCTTGGGGAGTTCATTGGGTTTGAGGTGTATTTTTATTTTTGATCTATTTCTTTCCTTTCTGAATATCAGTTGGATCAACCATATTGTTATTGATGTTTTTGGAGAAGTTTCATGTTGAAGCTTTCATTTATACCTTTGATGATATGGAAGCCATGTAGTGCTCTTATATGCATGCTTATAATGTGATGAGGGGATCATGCATTCATGGGGAGAATTTGTTCCTCCAAATGGACGTGCAAAGTGTTAGCATTGAGGAGCTAGTTATGCATATATTTGACTTCGATTTGATGCAAGGGAGTATTTTGTTGTTGCTACCAGATATTGTAGGATGGTGTGCTTGCATGACATTATTGGTATATTTATGATGCTCATATTGTTAGATCATTATTTTTTCATGTATTTGAATGCACATGTTGCTACTTGGAGATTATATGATTTTGTTATATTTGGCTCATCTAGGTTGTGCATTTTGGGGCTTATCATTTTGTTCTCGATATACCATGTTGATGCTCATGTTTTGTTGGATGGGTGAGATATAAGGAGGGTGATTACTACTAGTCATGGTTTTTTGATGCATGTTGATGAAAAAATATTGTGCATTTGTAGAGAGAATGAAATTATGTGATTCTCACAATATTTTATTGTTGGATCTTATGATTTCTCTTCTATGTTGAGGAGAACATGAGCTTATGTTGTTGTTGGTGCTATATTGTAAAATATATTATTGTTGTTGCTGGTGCATATATTAGTTTTTTGTTATTGTTGCTCACCAATTTGCTACTAGTATTGATGTGTTGCTCATGATTTGAGTTGATGATGTTTATGGTTGATCAACCTCATCATGACGTGGATATATTTGTTGTTGTTACTATGACGTATTCCTATATTGCTACTACCAAATGATTTGATGCACATATGGAGCATGGTGGATGCTAGTGGTTATCATGATTTTGCCACAAGATCTTTGTTGATGGGATGGTGCTGGTCAAGGTGTTAAGTGGTCATGCATTAGCATTTGATGTTCCTAGTTCTTCTATTATTGTTCCTACACATTGAGAGCATATATCATTACTCATTGATGCCATATACTTATGTTACCTCATATTTTTGGCATGTATAGATGAGAGCACATGTACGTGCATATGTAAAAGCCATGTATTATCATTTTTTTATCTTTTGGGAACATTTCTAATGGAGAGACCCATGGTGTCTAATACGTCTTGTCATTAACTATGTATGGGTCAATGGAAGTGCATGTCATGTATCATCTTTTATATCTTTGATGTAGCCCCATTACTTTGGGTGTATTATGTAAACTTAGGTCAATAAAAATCATGGTTGATGGAAGGTGTAAAGGAGTTAGTAGTTAGTCCTATGTACTTGTCATAAACATGTATTTTCTCCGTGAAGCATTATATTGTATTGTAATTAATTGTATATTTTGTACAAAGTCAGCTAGAGTCATGGTCAGGAGTAGTAGTATCTTTCAATTGGAAAGGAGACTTATTGCAGTAGGAAGATTTTATAATTTCATCTTCATTACATGCTTAGGGGGGCATGTTCAGTTTCACATATTACATGGTATTGGCTTGAGACTTTCTAGAACTTAGCTTCCTTATTTCACACACTTATTTTTGAATAGATACTTCTTGGTTTGCATCAGTATGGCATTGAGTATAATAGGGGGAGCACTTCTCTCATCTGACACATTATTGGTATTACATTTAGTCTTTTTATGGCCCTTTTCCATTGTTGTCAAAGGGGGAGAGCATTTGGATGAATAGATATCAGCTTCTGAGTTGCACTTTCAGTTTTGGAGAGTGTTTGCAAATCAACCTCAGATGTTGGATTGACGTTCGCATCAATACCAAAGGCGGAGTTTGTTGGAATTGTAGTGTTGGCATTCATGAAAAAATGGTCATAGTGTTTTTAATCATATTCCTATGTCTACCTCATGATATGTGATGAGTTTTTTGTTGTTGCAACACTCAAATTTATGGTATTGGTAGCTCGCATTGATGTCAACATATTTATTACATGACCTAGTGCAGGAATGGGAGGTTGAGTAGAGATGGTTTGTCATAGGTTGATGATTGACTTGCAACATATGTGGAGATGTTTCTAGTCTAGGTGGTTGGAGTGTTGCTACCTGTGTTCCATATGCTTGTACATGTGTTGGAAGAATTGGATATGTTGCTACATATGTTAGAGATGATTCTACCACAGTTGGAGGTAGTTAGATGATATGATGTTGTTGCTGCAGAAGTTGGAGATGTTGCTTCAAGAGTTAGATATGTTGCTACATGTTTTGGAGGTGTTTGGAGAGATTTTGATCACCACTTGCGGAGCTGGAGGTGTTGGTCTTAGTGATAAGGTTGGAAGACTAGGGACTAATTGTCAATGATTTGTTGCAGAAGTTCTTCACCTATGTCATTAGTTTCAGACTTCTAACAGAGGTTTGGAGGGATGTTCAATATTTTAAGAATATGACCTGTCAACTTGTAGAGGTTCTAGGCTGATGTTTCATTGGCCAGAGGCTCCAAACAACTCATATTCATTTTTGATCTCTTATGATGATCAGATTGATGTTGGTATTGTAGTGTTGGCTTTGATGTCAATAGGGTCATGGTGATATTCATCATATGCCTATGTCTACATCATCATGTGTGATTAGCGTTTTTTTGTTGCAGTCTTCAATGTGATGGTCTTGTTAGTTGGCGTTGATGTCAATATGTTTATCACATGACCTAGTGTAGGAATGGGATGTTGACTAGAGATGGCTTCTCATAGGTTGATGATTGACTGCAACATATGATGGAGATGTTGTTGTTGTAGGTGGTTGGAGTGCTGCTACAAATGTTTCATATGCTTCTACATGTGTTGGAAGTAATGGATGTGCTACTACATATGTTATAGGTGCTTCTACGTGTGTCGGAGGTAGTTGGATGATATGATGTTGTTGTTGCAAGAGTTAGAGAGGTTCATAAAAGACTTAGATATGTTGCTACAATGAGTTAGAGGTGTTTGGATAGATTGTGGTTGTTGCTTGAGGAGTTGGAGGTGTTTGTCTTGGTGATAAGGTTGGTAGACTAGGGACTACTTCTCACTGATTTGTTGCAGATGTACTTGGCCTATGTCATCAATTGTATATTTTTTATAGAGGTTTCAAGGGATGTTTAGGAACTGAAGAAGATTATCCATCAACTGGTAGAGGTTCTAGACTAATGTTTCAATGTTTTTATCTATCTTTCTCCCTAGTTGCATCAAGCGAAGTCTATGGGAGCGAATGAAAATCTTTAGTCACAGGAAGTCATGCCTGTGGGAAAGCACTGTGTCATATGAAGCAAGTGTCATATTATAGTCATATGAAGCAAGTGTCATGCATGTAATTGAGCATTTACAAAAGTTTCTTTGTGGATTTATCACGCTCTTCAGTTAAATTTGGTATTGTGGCAACATTATTTCTTAGAACTTTCTAGTTTATGGTTGGAAAAGATTATGGGACCTACAAATTTTAATTAAAGTTGAAAATATTGAAAGGCAAGAGGAGTTAGTTGTTTGATAGAGTTAATGAACTCAATCCAAATCAAATCATGCATATGAACAAAGTTGTGAACCACAGTAGTTCTTCGTAATTATTGAGTTGAGCACATCAATTCATCTATATATTGGAGGTAGCTCAATGATAGTTGGGTTGATTCTCTTAGTGTGTGGAGTGATTATGAGCTAGGAGAAGAGCATGAAAGCTATGTGAGGAGTGTATTACAAATTTTCTTGAATTAGCTTGAACTTCTAGCACTAGTTAGTTGATGTATGTTCCATCCATCATATTTATGTAGTGAATGAGTTGTTGAAGTGTGGATTGGAGAAGTGTTTAGTGAGATTTTCTAGCAACTAGTGGAGTATTTGGAGATTGTGTTCTCGTATTTTATTCTTTAGCTTTTTTCATAGCTTTCAATTCAAAATAATTATGTTGTTGTGATGTTCATGTTCGGCGAATTGGGAGTCCAGTATGAAATATTGTGAAATGAGGCTGTCACGGAGGAAGTGGAGGAATGGAGGCTTCAAATTAGACAATGATTAGGACGATTTAGTAGAAGGAAAAAATTTCTCCAACCAATAAGAGTTCGATAGTCCAATGGAAGTTTGGCGAGAATCATCGATCATGGCCACCTTCAACGAATGACATTTCATACATCCGTGAGAGAAACAAATTTCCTATCTGATAGATGCTAACATACTCTGAAGGAAGCCAAGTATTCAGGATTATTGTTATAATTTGTTCCATGTAAATATATATTGATAAAAAAAAACAACAAAAAGGGTGGCTTTGACATAGGGGGAGGGTTTTCCACCATAAACACTTATGTCTATTGTTTGATTCATTTCATGGTTTTACTTGTGTTTGATGATCTAATTTTGTTTATGTGCTTTAGTTTGTGCATGGTTTAAAAGAATAATAATTTGTGGAAATTTTTGAAAAGTGCCATCACTATTGATTCGCCCTGCTGGTAGTGCTCTAGTTTCAAACAAGTCATAGGATTGAAGGCTCAGGTTAGTAGGGACTTAATCCATGATTTGGATTGTGGATTAATAATACTTGACCATGGTCATTGAGCTGATACACATGCCAACAATTTACTTTGTCACAATGGGATCATGGCACTTTGGATTAAGCCTCAGTTTTGAAATTACTAGCCCACAGGTGATTATTCTGTGCAAATAAACTTCAGGATTTTAATGTCATTGTAGGGTTCCAAAAGGAATTATAAACAAGAGGGACAAGAAACCTATACTAGCTACATAAACCTGTCAATACTTCTTCCACATGTTTTTAATACTACAAGGGTACCTTTTTTATTTATATAGTATCATTATACTCAACTATGTCTTCCATCTCTTTCTTTGTCATCATTTTCATTAGAGACTTTCGTAGGGTAAATAGGTAAGAAATGAAACTTTTCTAATGCACCTTTTGATTCTTTATTTTGAGTTAAACAAACAATGTCTTCTTTAATTATTTTTCAAAATCTCGTTTATTAATTTTAATTTTCATTCCTACTTATAATAAAGAGTAATTATTTAGCATTAACTTTAACAACAAATTCTTATACACAATTATATTTTGTTTTTCAAATAAATTTTAAATTTTATTATATTTTAATTTTTAAAATGTTCTTTATCTAAAAACACGATTTTAATCCAAAATTAATTGATTACATGGAATTAAATCAAATAGAAATATAATAATAATTAATAATAATAATAATAATAATAATAATAATAGCAATTTTCCTTAAGGTGAAAGGTGCACTGAAGGAATAAAAAATTTGGAACTCAATTATTTAAAAAACGAGTTACTAAACATTAAAAACTCTTATTTTAGATAAAGTAAATATTTTATAAAGATTGATCCTCATCAAAGGCCACCGACCGATTCCCTAGGTCGCACAATGGGTTTGGCTGTTGTAATCTCTCTTTCCTAATTTTTGTCAAAATATTTGCCCACCCTATATCCTTCCAATATCCATTTACAAATTTCCTATCCTTCCAAATGCCACTAATATATCTTCAAGTTAATGGAGTTTTGGTTCCATTTTAAAATTGATATGTTTGACCCCGGATGCGGGTGATTAATTTGAATTTAATGGAGATTAGACATGAGAACGGTAGATGGCCAAGCCACATGGCCACCTGTGTCCCCATCCATATCAATTTATGGAAAGCCACCATCAACCTACAGGCGCCA
This sequence comes from Pinus taeda, assembly GCA_000404065.3. Classification (NCBI taxonomy): domain Eukaryota; kingdom Viridiplantae; phylum Streptophyta; class Pinopsida; order Pinales; family Pinaceae; genus Pinus; species Pinus taeda. The sequence continues at coordinate 20,267 of APFE030599195.1, forward strand.
TTAATCTGGTGCTCAGGTCGAGAAGCTCGTTTCAGGCTTAAGGCTATGGCTTTTGCAAGCATGAACTCATCCACCCCTTCCCCACTAAATTGCTCTTACCCCCTGATGCTGCGAAGCCGAGCTCTCGAACGACAACAGGTAGATGCCGCTGGCTTCTCTATTGTGTTGATTTGGGGAATGGCTTCCATTTCTCCCAAACTGTTCTCTCTGCTTTGAATTCTTCTCAGAATACCACTGTTCCTCCCCTGAATAGCTCTATCAATTCCATAGTAATCTCTACCTCACCCTTGGCAATCAGTGCTAACATTATTGTCATCTCGACCCGCACCTTTAATAGCCAACCTGCCCGAAGAGACACGTCACGTCTTTTCCATTGGTTGTGCAGCAGGAGAGGCAGTAGCTACGGCAGAAGCATTCGCTCCCCTTCGCCGCCACCTCCTGAGCCGATAACCCCTTCTTCCTTCCCTTCATCTCCTCCATCCAGAGGTTAATTCTCTGGCAGATATCCTGCCACCCATAGCGGAAGAGGTCAGGCCCATGCTTATGGTGCTAGAAGAATGAATGCTGCAACACAAACGACCAACTCCCCTAACACCCCTCATTTATCACACCACTCGACCCAATTCCACTTTCACAGTACCTTGAATCATCCTGATATCATTGCCACTCTAGTATTGGATTTCAGTGAAGAAGTTCGACTGCAGGATGAGCAGGATGCTCAGACCCATGATCTAGTTCCAGATAAAGAGGATAATAGCAAGCCGAAGAAGGTAAAGGAGAAGCAATCCATCAGCAGACGAAAACACTAAGACAACAGGTTTGCTTCGCCTGGTCGCAAAGATGGCCATGACAGCACTCCCCATGGTGAGGACATCCCTGGAGGCAAGCATGTAGTCGAAGGTAGTTCGAGTGGCATGCTCGTGGATGGGGGCATCCCTGGTGGCACGTCTGCAGTGGTGGAGGACTGGGATGAGTACAGATGTTTCATTGTGGAAGAGCCTCCACCAAGCGACACCTAATGGATCCATGCAGCCAGCTGTTCAAGATGGTAGGTTTCGAAGATTCTTGGGATGTTTTTCTAATGATTTTTCAAACTATGTGGTTAATATTGGTAAAATTTCTTAGTTGTTTATGTTGGTTTTGAACTGGGACACCTATGTGGGCATATTTTTTAATGGGTTCACTCGGATTGGTTTCCCCTTGGTGAGCAGTCTTGTTTCAGTTTTGACTGACTAATTATGACATAACTCTGTTCAGCACCATAGAGGCCAGAGCCTCGTTGTACTTTTACTATTTTTATTAATAGAATTAACATTACTTGGAAAAAAAAATCGATATGTTTGACATCTCTACAAATTTTAAATCTAGCAAGAAATTTGTTAGTAAGACACTTGGCGTTAGATTCCAATAGTCAACAAATTTATTTTTTTAGTTTAAAGGAGATAGGGAAATCATATACAAATTTAAGTATTAGGGGGTTTACGCAGTGCGTTATATTCTATATCATTTTTGGGATTCAAATGCATTAAGTAAGTCATTCACATATGACCATTTCCATGAGAGGTAGTTGTAATTGACTAATTTCTCATGATTCATTTCACTAGGTTCAATCCCACTTCTTCACCCCTATGAGCATCACCTGATGCAATGAGTGCTAAGTGATATATTCAAAAATCATGAGAAATTAGTCAGTTACGACTACCTCTCATCGAAATGGTCATACGTGAATGACTTACTTAATGCAGTTGAATCCCCAAAATGGTATCATCTACAATTTTGTTGTTGTTTTTTTTATTATTATTAAAAGGTTTTTGAAATTGTTAAAAAGGAAGTTCCCAATCTTTTCTCGCTTTCAGAACTTTAACAAACATTTTTCGAAGATAAGCAATAGGTTAATTGAACTTCAATATAATATTATTGGATGATATGAAATAAAGAATTTAACACCAACCCATGTTTAAGGCTGAGATCTACTCGAAGACATACAATTACTACATTTCCATTACCCATGCAACACATGCATATGTATTGGCTTATTATAAGATGCACAATATCATTCAAATGCCACGAATAAAAGCCTCCCCATGGTTTAAGAGCATGAAGTTCATTTTTACAGTTGTAATTTCTAATCCACCATGGTTGCTATTTGTTCGTGCGAAGCAATTCTATGAAAATGAAATAGGAAATGATAATTATGAGCCAATCCTAGTGTTGATTGTATTATTCTACTAATTGGATCTACTAATTCAGACGAAAATTCCATCGATGGGATTAGAAATTTTATGACGTAGTAAAAATCCTACAATATACTTAGCGCGACTAGAGACTGAAAGCCTAGAACTGCCTCGGAGTTGAGAGAAAGAAAAAAATTGGATCAGAAGTTTTATGGGTGGACTTGTTCCATAGTAAAAAAAAATTGTGGCATTAACAAGAAGAAATTTCCTTGTCGCAATTTTTGAGACATGGAACTGTGGCAAAGGAAGCCATAATTACGCCAACCATTGTTGAATAAGGGGCAGTTGTACCCAGGTCAACCAGGTTTTTAAATATTCCATCTTCGTAGACTGTCATCATATTGAGAACCTTGGTGTTTTTAAATATTCCATCTTCGTAGACTGTCATCATATTGAGAACCTTGGTGACTTCAATAGATAAGGAAGAGGGTGACAAATACATAGGCATTCAGCGTGGGTTCTAGATCATATTGAGAACCTTGGTGACTTCAATAGATAAGGAAGAGGGTGACAAATACATAGGCATGCAGCGTGGGTTCTAGTGCATCTACAGCTGAGTAGAGACGATTCTAGAACAAGTTGAATTTCCTATCAGATTTGCGAGGTGCAAAACATTTTTCACATAAGGAAACACACTCATTACTAACACATTCCTCTTCTCTAGTATTGGAAACCTAAGAGCAACGACATCTTCATTCCCAATTTCTGAAGTATTACCCATGCTTCCTGCTGATATGCTCGAAAACACAACAGACAATGAAGCAAATTGGGCGTCACGAATCGCAAAGGAAAATAGAATTAGAGAGAAGATAACCCTCTTCCTCTAAGCGAATGCCAGAGAAAAATGCATATGGTCACAAATTCCATTGGAAGATTGCATTTAAAACTACCCATACCCAATAATCTCCAAGATAAATTATGTAATTAGTTTAATACTACGTCGCTGATTGGTGTCCAAAAAAATCTCCTTCAATTCCTCGATCTGTGTCGTGAATCCCATCTCCAATGCCATATTGATGTTGTGGTCCTCCCAGTGGCTTGTGTATTTTTTTGGATTATTACTTTATCAATCAAAGAAATTGTGAGTGACCATTTATCTTCAAATTATTATACAGCATATCATCATTGTAGATGAGAAGTAAAGTTAAGGTTAAATATAGATTAGAATAGGTAAAATAACATAATTCTGAACATAATTGGGTGGGGCACTCAAGATTAGATCATTACTTCTCTAGGAAGAGGGACTCTCTAGGATTTCCATAGATGTATTGGGTACAAAGCCAAATACCAATCTCAAAGGGACTCTATAAGAGTTCTGTAAATGTACTGGGTACAAAGCCAAATACCAAAACAAAGAATCTAAAATTTATGAATCTTGTATTGTTCAATTTGTACTGGTCTAAGAACTTAAATTTTTCCTACAAATTAAGGTAAGGGCGTTGGAAGTGTCACTCCAAAAGGCATAAGCATTAGGATATTTCCCATGATCACAGAGCAAGATAATTATGGTAGTTGTAGACAAATCAATGATGGCCACAAAATTATATTCGTAAAGGAAGTCTATTAGGACATGGTGCCAAAATCTGAATTGAAATCCAAAAGGGACTTACTAGGTCCAAAAGAAAATAAAAGGATGGTGTTTCCCACAATCTCAATTGTAGATAGGCCCAAACTTATAGCTGTCAAATGCTATTATATTTTAAGGTGATTGTTGAATCATTATGTTAACATGGTTTGGAGGATTATGTGTGTACAAGGATATAATTCCTTTATTAATTGTGTATATATTAAGTGGTAATTCCAACCTTTTGTATTTTCACTAGAAAGTTTCCTTTAAATTTATGGCATTTTTTGTTGTCCTAGAAGATTCGTTGATGTGAATATTAATTTTTTGGTGATATATCTTTTCTACATGTGTAAAGACAGGAATGTTTTGGGTGTTGTATTATTTAAGAAATTACAGTTCTTGATGGTTTGCGTGTATTTGCGTTTGGGTACTTTTAAGTTCAGTTGTGTATAATGAAAGAACGTATGAGTTCTAAGATGATTGTTGCATCTAGCAGTGATCATTATGGATACTTGTCTTAAATGGGATCTATAAAAGAGTTGAATTAGGACCTTGATTTTGGGGTTAGCATGCATCTGGACACTGTGTGCAGTGCAAAATTTCTATAATACTCAATTGAAGCTTTGACTTTCAGGTCAACTTCCATTTGGTCAATCATGCAAAATACTAAAGCTAGGCCTTTCAATTTGGCCTTTGAAATTTTTCCTTTAAGGAAGAATACTTTTAGTTATTGTAAATGGAAGGCCCGATTGGTGGGTTTGGAATAGGAAATATTATTTTGGGGCAGAGTAAAGACTTGTAATTTTTTACTGTCAATTGGCTCGTTGCAATACAATATTTTGTTAGAGTGTCTTCATCTCAATTTTCTGTAACTTATATTTTAAATATTAAAAAAATATCGAACTCTTAATTGGGGTTGTTTGGATATCAAAAATCAAGAGTAGTGAAGCTTATTTTTCCTTCCACATATATATATATATATATATATATATTAGATATAGATTATATATATATATATACATACACACACTTGTAAATTTTTAATGTTAGTTGGTTCATTGGAAGACAATATTTTGTTAAAGTGCCTTCATCTCAATTTCGTATAACTTATATTTTCAATATTAAAAAATATTAAACTTTTAATTGCCTTTTTTTGGTTATAAAAATTCAAGAGTTATACAGTAAAGATTTATTAAAGTTTCACTCTATGGAAAAAATATGTTTACACACCATGTTCACTATACAAAAGTAAAGTTTCTAGTTGGAGTTTTGGTCTTGATGTGTCTTGATGTTCTACTTTTCTTGGTTTTCTTTATTATTCTTAAGTATTACTAATGATGTAATTTATAAAATATGGAATGAATCTTTTTGGATGTAATTTTCAAAATCATCAATGTTATTACATAGACCTAGAAAAATATTTCGCATTGCTAAAATTTTATATTTTTTGTGTTTTCAACAAACTTTATAATTCTTGTGTTTTGTCACGTGTTCAAAAATTGTTAGAAAGAGGAAAACAGAATTAAGCCTTTACTATCATTTAAATTTTCTTAGCCAAACCCATCATAAGAACACCATCAATATAAATATATTTTTGATTTTCTAATATCTCTCAAAACTTATACTACATAGTAAATGTAAATCCCACGTACAAACACCAGATTATAAAAACATACATAGCTTTGAACAATCTAAACTTACCAAAAATCAAGCTCATATTCACAAAAACAAAAATAAACAATATTTCATTAGCAAAGATGTACTTCTCCATAAGTTTCACTGAACAAACATATATTTCGCTCATCCAATAACAAACCTGTCTTTCCCAAAAGGAAATCCTCTCCGACACTATACTAATTCAGCAATCTTAGAATATAACATTCCAAAAGGATTCGTATAATCAACATTTAGGAATGAGCATTAACATACATATATTAAAATGTCCAAAGTTCACTACATAAAAGTCAAAAACAAATTATTCAAATCTCCACCACATTCACATTAACCTTCTTTTTTCCCGAAAATACAGTTTGTACAAAATTTCATCAAAGTATATGTACGTCCCCCAAAATATATCTATATAACTTTCTAATATTTACAATGTAAAAATCAAAACAAATTATACACCTCCACCGCATTAACATTATAATTTTTATATTTGTACAAAAATTTATCAAAACTACCATAACAAAAAAATTATTAGATGAGCACTTTTAAATAATTTCAAAACAAATTCAAACTATCCCAACATGAAATTGTGAGGGTCTACCATTCTATTCTTCATAATACCTGATTATTTATATTTTCAAACTGCTATATTATTTTAAACAAATAAAAGCATCAACTTAGTAACATCCGATTATCACAAAATCTAATAATATTTATAATTCACACGCAACCGATCTCATTTTTATTCCCCCAAACGTACACAAATTACTTACATATCGCAGAAACTCCACACCCACAACAGAGGTCCACCAAATGCTATTGCTGCCAGTCTCTAAAAGGTTATTTATCTTTCTTATATATAAGACTCATAACCGCTGAATATATGCCATGCCTATGGACCCGGACGAGAAAACTGACATTCAATGCAGAAAATTCTCAATGTACTGATCCCAATGGGCCTCGCTGAAACGCAACTCAGCAGCGAATATTTTGTCGGGAATAGGAGAAGTCGCCCTTTGAGAACCAAGAGTAAGCTCTAGCTCTACAGCATCACATCGAGCTTCAGCTTCAGTTTCACTTGCTATGATGCTACAGAGATCGTGGTAGTCCTCGAATTGAGATTGAGCAGCTGCAACGAATTCGTCCTGTTCCGGTGCTGCCATAGTTGCTGAACGTTGCTCTATACGTTTCTCATTAAATATGCTGCTGTCGACCTTCTGTAGGGCGTTTCTGACATCACACCAGTTATCAGATTTGCTGCTTGAAGCAGTATCATTATTATTAGGCGCACAATCTACAATCTTTTTTCGCTTGCGCTTCGAAAACGATTGGCTCTTCAATTTGCCTTTTGCGTGTACTCTGAGCACCTCGCCGGAGATGGGTTCCATCGGATGGATATGAAAAGTAGATTCGCCCCGCAAGATGCTCTCCACCGCCGTTTGACATACTTCCCAGTTACCGGACCACATAAGCCCCAAAGATCCATATATAGGATTCACCATCCTGCCGCAAGCTTCATATAAAAGAGACCTGAATATAGCTGCATCATCGACCAGACAAAGCAGGTTTATGGATTATGAACTGTTTCTCTTCTATTTGCAATCGAAGGGGCTTTTAAATCTAAACATGAGGTGCAATCTTGGAACCTAGAGTGTGTCGGGTGTCTTTCTGTGCATTGAAAATAGCCATAAGGTGTAGTCTGGGAACCTAGGTTGTGGTAGGTTTCTGTGTGTGCACTAAAATCAAGGGGTTTTTAAATCAAAACATGATGCAAAATCTTGGAAACTACGTTGTGGTGAGTGTTCGTTTGCGAATTGAAAACAATCATGAGGTGCAATCTTCGAAGCTAGGTTGGGCTGGTTTGTTTGTTTTTTTTTTCCAATTTGAAGATTGCTGTACCTTTTCATTCATTAAGATGGAATCAGACATTGCATATGTTATGTACAAGAAACGAAGCTTACTGAATTTTTTTTTAATGGAAATTACCAGACAACCATTTAAATCACCAAATTACTAAGGAGATTATAAATATTTTTCTGAATATGTATATTAAGTTGCATACTAAGTACGAAATAACACACCAGCATTAAACACTACTACTGAGAATAAACTGCATACTAACCAGCAATAACAAAACACTTATGATCCTGTAAAAACACAGAAGAGACGGATATGTCATTTTCCATCACATCATTTACTAAAAATGTTTAAATCTTTACTTTCTATGAGAAATCAAACTTTAAGCTCAGTCCTAGCAAAGGAGTACTAAGACCTTGTGGTAAGAGAAAGTATTATCATTCTATTGTAGCAGCTGCAACACTCTCCAAAATTTTGATTTGCATCCAAATTTTGGAGCCTTTCTTGGTTTTTCATTTGATAGTTGCAAACACTCGAGCTCACCCTATCAGCTCTTGTTAAGTCTTTTACCCTTTTGCTTGTTTGATCAGCGACCATCTTTTGGCATATTGATTGCTTTATCATGCTTGCGATCTTGTTCGGGTGAGTTTGAAGTTTTATCTTTGTGTGCTTGGGTTTTCTACGCTATGTAAATATCTATCGTAATCACGCACAAGGTTGTAAGCACTGTCATGCAACTGTCGTCATGGTCGTCTGAAGGTCTATCTCAGGTGTTGCACTTATCACTCTCAGCTCTAAGATAGTCTCACCAAGGGCATGTTTTGTGTTGTTGTACTAGGAGTCTATGTTGTCTCGTTGTCAAAGTATGCTAAGTGTGTAATCACAATGTCAAGTCAACACAAGTTCACCTTTCAACACTTAGCAGTTTTCGTGAAAATATGTTTGACCAATAACCCTCTTCCACCGGACCCCGATTGAGCAGCACTACATAGTCTCACCCCTCAGTGACTTTGTTGTACCGCCTGGAACTGCAAAGTGTTTAAGGTTGTCCCATAGGTCAGCTACTGCACAATCCAAGAGGTGATCTCCCTGTCTACCTCATAGAATAGCGCATTAAAACACTTTCATGTCTAAATTGAACTACACATCTCTCAAGCACACTCATCAAGCCCCCTTCTTGTCTACCAAAAGCCTGCACTGCTATGAGACTTGGGTCTGCACTATTCTCCAAAACTACGTAGAAATGCCCAGGTTGTCCTCTAATATGTTGCTCCGCATTGCCTTCAGAAACTGCGTAATCATGTCTAGCAGGTCCTCTGCTACCTTGATCTGCATTGTTCTCCAAAACTACGCAGACAGGCCCAATTCTTGTCCTGCACTACTCTAAAAAATTGCATAGTCATGCTCAGCAGGTCCCTTGAAGCCGTGTCCTGCTTTTCTCTTGAAAACTATGCAGAACTGCCCAATAGGTCCCCTACACCCTTGTCATGCCTTGCTATTGAAAACTGCACAAAATTCCTCAGTTGTTGCTTCGCTTAAGAAACTGCCCAAAACTGTCTTGTTGCTTTATCTTGTCTTCCTCCCTAGAACTTTGTAGAGCTGCACAACTGGTCCTCTATATTCCTCTCTTGTCTTCCCTCCAGAAACTACGTAGAACTACCCAGAAAGGTCCCACCTTGTAGCTGCGACAGTATTCTTCAGTGCACAATTCTACCTCCCAGTGACCACTGCACAATTTTCCCGAATAGTGAAGACTGTGCTCTGCATTGTCTCAGTAATTTGTCCTCCCACCATGATCCATACTTAAACAGGAACGCAACAAAATACAGAGATAACCATATACACAAAGATGCAGCGGAAATAACACTTCATTTCATTAATGGAAAATACTGAAATATGCTTTCAACCGGAAATAGAAATAAACTAGCTAGGGCGATGGTAGCTTATATCTAAGAAGAGATGTGGCGGCTACATGCCTCTGAACTGTGTTACAATGAGGCTTGAAGGCCTATTTATTGTTGAGAAACAATGGAAAACCCTTCACATTCCAAAGCCTAACCCTAGAAGATGAAATGGCAAATTGTGGGCCCCGTTTTCGGGTAAGTTGGTACATCAAATTCCCGGGGTTGCGAATTGGTCGTATTTTCTCCATTTGACGTGCATGATAGCCCGTTGGAAAGATCTCTCCGAGGACTACGATGGAAATGACGATTTTTTGACAAAAAATAGTTGGCAGTATATTTCCCAAAAAACGTCGTTTAGGGCCTCAAAACAGCTCCAGAAGTTTAGGACTTGAAAAACTGCTAAAAATGGTAAACTGTGCTATAATTAAGGAAACTGAAAAACTGAAAGAAAAAGCTGTGGGGGTCCAAATGGGATAGGTGGGTGGCCACCAACATCCACCTGGATCATTCCTCCCCCCTTAGGAAGCAATGGTCCCCATTGCATTGAGTTCCTCCCTAAGATGAGGAAGCTTGCGCTGAGTTGGGTCTCTAGTGAGTTGTTCTGCAATTTCTGATGTGTCCAGAAATGGTGGGAAGCATGGTCGGCGACGGTCCACATTTAACACTTGGTGCAAGCGAAGGAATGGACGAATGTTGTGCTTCCAAGCATTGTTGCCCGTAGCCTTGGTATTGGTGTAAGGACCATGTCAGAGTGGTTTGAGTTTCTGATGCATTCTGGTAAGGCGTTCCCTCTGCAGATGCAACCAAACTTTGTCGCCCACCTGAAACTTGTGTGGTACCCCTGTGGGTGAGGAGAAGTTGTACCTATGTTGTGTCATGACCGTATCCCTTTGCTGCTGCTGCTACATGGAGGAAACCTTTGCGGGGGTCATGGATGTAGCAACGATCTTCCCCTTACTTTGAGAGTGAACCAGACAGAGAATCAGTTTCCTAGTCTAGGAGATGAGTTTGCTGCCTTTCTTGGCAGTGATCAAAGAGGTGGCGGTAGGTGGGGCTACCTTCGGTATCCTGTATAATGAATTATCCAAAGAAATAATGACAGCATGAGGCCTTGACTCATACAAAGCATGTCGGTTCCACAAGTATGGTTGGCCTAATAGTACATCACAAACATCCAGAGGTGTAACATCACACAATACCTCGTCTGTGAAGGGCTTGATGCTATAGAGAAGGCGGCACTACTGGCGAACATTGAGATCTCGTCCTTCATGAAGCCACCCAATACTGTATGGCTGCAGGTGTGGTGTAGTCGGTAGGCCCAACTGCTTGACGACTTCTGTTGAAATGAGGTTCTTCTGGCTCCCACTATCAATAATGAATTGCAGCGGTGAACCCTTCACCCACATTTGTGAGTGGAAAAGGCACTGCCCCTCCTCTAGGTCTTCAGGTTCATTCTTCTACATTTGGCGGTGGCAACAGTGGCACTGGGCTCCGCATCAATGATCTACTTCCCTTTGCCATTCCCCTTTTTGGGTTTTGCCTCAGAGTCAAAACATGTATCTGATTCAGAAGCCTTCAACTTGGCCACCAACGACTGCTTGGTCCGTCACTCACTTGTGTTATGAGTGGGACTCTTGTGGAACTCACACCACTTTCCCGTGTCCTTCTTCGGCTTTGTGGTGTTGTTCTTTTCTTGCGGCTTCGACGGGTTATCTTGGGTCACCCCGCCTTGCCTTTGTCCTTTGGGCTTCGGATTTGCAGATCCAAAGTCTCGCTTCTTCTATTTGAACTTTTGCTCAATTTTGACAGCGTATCGGTATGCTGTGCCGAGTGAGGAGATGTTCAAGAACTCCATCTCTTCTTGGATGTATCTGTGTAGGTAGCCGCGGTATTTGAGTACCAGATGTAGCTCAGAATCTTTGATACCCAATTGTGTGCGAAGGGTATGAAAAATGTTTGTGAACTCCGACACATCTTAGTCTCGTCCTTGCCGGAGTGTGGTCCATTTGATGTATTTGTCCTCATAGCTTTTGACAGTGTAGTACTGCTCCTTGATGGCATCGCGAAAGTCATTCCAAGTGGGTACGGCTGAAAAAAGTGAGCCTGTACTTTCATCCTTCTACTCGCAGTATGTTTCCCACCAGTCCTTAACGTGGGGGGTTGCCTTGAGAAGAGCGAAAGCAATCTTTTCCTGACTTGAAAATCCATGAACAGAAAAATACCCATATAAGAGATTTAACCATTTATCTACGGAATCTGCATTTATTTGACCCTCAAAGATGGGGATTTCAAAGTTAACGTGTACCTTAAACGGTGTGGCATTTCCAGAGTAGCTGTTGGAAGCTGATGCGTCACCTCTAGGTAGCCGCTGAAGGATATGCGTAAAGCTATCCATCATCGTGTTCCTTTGCCACTCGAGCGCTTCTTCGAGCAAGAATTTGATAGGATCTCCTACCCCCTCGTCTTTCTTCTCATCCACCATGGGAGGTCGTCAGGATTTGCGAGGCTGGTCTTGCAAAGGTTCGACTAGTTCAAGCCCTAACTCCTTATATCCTGACCTCATTGGGACATGCAAAGAAAAATAGAGAAAAAGCAGACTGCTCTGATACCACTGATCCAGACTTAAACAGGAACGCAACAAAATACAGAGATAACCATATACACAAAGATGCAGCGGAAATAACACTTCATTTCATTAATGGAAAATACTGAAATATGCTTACAACCAGAAATATAAATAAACCAGCTAAGGCGATGGTAGCTTATCTCTGACAAGAGATGTGGCGGCTACATGCCTCTGAACTGTTCTGAACTGTGTTAGAATGAGGTTTGAAGGCCTATTTATTGTTGATAAACAATGGAAAACCCTTCACATTCCAAAACCTAACCCTAGAAGATGAAACGCCAAATTGTGGGCCCCATTTTCGAGTAAGTTGGTACATCAACTTCCTGGGTAACGAATTGGTCGTATTATCTCCATTTGACGTGCATGATAGCCCATTCGAAATATCTCTCCGAGGAATACGACGGAAGAGACGATTTTTAGACAAAAAATTGCTGATGGTAGATTTCCCAAAAAACGTCGTTTATGGCCTCAAAACCGCTCCGGAAGTTTAGGACCCGAAAAACTGCTAAAAATAGTAAATTGTGCTATAATTAAGGAAACTGAAAAACTGAAAGAAAGAGTTGTGGGGGTCCAAATGGGATAGGTGGGTGGCCACCAACATCCACCTGGATCATTCCTCCCCCCTTAGGAAGCAATGGTCCCCATTGTGTTGAGTTCCTCCCTAAGATGAGGAAGCTTGTCCTGAGTTGGGTTTCTAGTGAGCTATTCTACAATCTTTGATGTGTCCAGAAATGGTGGGAAGCATGGTCGGCGACGGTCCACATTGAACACTCAGTGCAAGCGAAGGAATGGAGGAATGTTGTGCTTCCAAGCATTGTTGCCCGTAGCCTTGGTATTGGTGTAAGGACCATGTCAGAGTGTTCTGAGTTTCTGATGGGTTCTGGTAAGGCGTTCCCTCTGCAGATGCAACCATACTTTGTCGCCCACCTAAAACATTTGTGGTACCACTGTGGGTGAGGAGAAGTTGTACCTGTGTTCTATCATGACCATATCCCTTTCCTGCTGCTGCTGCATGGAGGAACCCTTTGTGGGGGTCATGGATGTAGCAACGATCTTCCCCTTACTTTGGGAGTGAACCAGACAAAGAATGAATTTCCTAGTCTAGGAGATGATCTTGCTGCCTTTCTTGGCAGTGATCAAAGAGGTGGCGGTAGCTGCGGCTACCTTCGGTATCCTATATAATGAATTATCTAAAGAAATAATGACAACACGAGGCCTTGACTCATACACAGCATGTCGGTTCCACAAGTATGGTTGGCCTAATAGTACAACACAAACATATAGAGGCGTAACATCACACAATACCTTGTCTGTGAAGGGCTTGATGCTATAGGGAAGGCAGCACTACTGGCGAACTTTGAGATCTCATCCTTCATGAAGCCACCCAATAGTGTATGGCTGCAGGTGTGGTGTAGTTGGTAGGCCCAACCGCTTGATGACTTCTGTTGAAACGATGTTCTTCTGGCTCCCACTATCAACAATGAAATGCAGCGGTGAACCCTTCACCCACATTTGTGAGTGGAAAAGGCGCTCCCCCTCCTCTAGGTCTTCAGGCTCATTCTTCTAGATCTTGACAGTGGCAACAGTGGCACTGGGCTCCGCATCAATGATCTTCTGCCCTTTGCCATTCTGCTTTTCGGGTTCTACCTCAGAGTCAGAACATGTATCTGATTCAGAAGCCTTCAACTCGGCCACCAGCGACTGCTTGGTCCAACACTCACTTGTGTTATGAGTGGGACTCTTGTGGAACTCACACCACTTTCTCGTGTCCTTCTTCGACTTTGTGATTTTTTTCTTTTCTTGCGGCTTCGACGGGTTGTCTTGGGTCACCCCACCTTGGCTTTGTCCTTTGGGCTTCGGATTTGCAGATCCAAAGTCTCGCTTCTTCTGTTTGAACTTTTGCTCGATTTTGACAATGTATCGGTATGCTGTGCCGAGTGAGGAGATGTTCAAGAACTCCATCTCTTCTTGGATGTATCTGTGTAGGCAGCCACGATATTTGAGTACCAGATGCAGCTCAGAATCTTTGATACCCAATTGTGTGCAAAGGGTATGAAAAATGTTTGTGAACTCCAGCACATCTTGGTCTCGTCCCTACCGCAGTGTGGTCCATTTGATGTATTTGTCCTCCTAGCTTTTGACAGGGTAGCACTACTCCTTGATGGCATCCTGGAAGTCATTCCAAGTGGGTGCAACTGAAAACAGTGAGCCTGTACTTTCACCCTTCTGCTCCCAGTAGGTTTCCCGCTAGTCCTTGACGTGGGGGATTGCCTTGAGAAGAGCGAAAACAATCTTTTCCCGAATTGAAAATCCATGAACAGAAAAATACCCATCTAACAGATTTAACCATTTATCTACGGCATCTGCCTCTCTTTGACCCTCAAAGATGGGGATTTCAAAGTTAAATTGTATCTTAAACGGTGTGGCGTTTCTAGAGTAGCTGTTGGAAGCCGATGTGTCACCTCTGGGTAGCCACTGAAGGATCTGTGCAAAGCTATCCATCATCACGTTCCTTTGCCACTCGAGTGCTTCTTCGAGCAAGATTTTGATAGGATCTCCTGCCCCCTCATCTTTCTTCTCATCCGCCATGGGAGGTCATCGGGATTTGCAAGGCTGGTCTTGCAAAGGTTCGACCAGTTCAAGCCCTAACTCCTTATATCATGACCTTGTTGGGAACATGCAAAGAAAAACAGAGAAAAAGCAGATCACTCTGATACCATTGATCCAGACTTAAACAGGAACACAACAAAATGCAGAGATAACCATATACACAAATATGCAATGGAAATAACACTTCATTTCATTAATGGAAAATACTGAAATATGCTTACAACCGGAAATAGAAATAAACCAGGTAGGGCGATGATAGCTTATCTCTGAGAAGAGATGTGGTGGCTACATGCCTCTGAACTGTTTTGAACTGTGTTACAATGAGGCTTGAAGGCCTATTTATTGTTGAGAAACAATGGAAAACCCTTCACATTCGAAAGCCTAACCCTAGAAGATGAAACGCCAAATTGTGGGCCCCGTTTTTCGGTAACTTGGTACATCAACTTCCTGGGGTCGCGAATTGGTTGTATTATCTCCGTTTGATGTGCATGATAACCCGTTGGAAAGATCTCTCTGAGGACTACGACGAAAAAGACGATTTTTAGGCAAAAAGGTCACTGATGGTAGAGTTCCCAAAAAACGTCGTTTAGGGCCTCACAATGGCTCCAGAAGTTTAGGACCCGAAAAACTGCTAAAAATAGTAAATTGTGCTATAATTAAGGAAACTGAAAAACTGAAAGAAAGAGTTGTGCGGGTCCAAATGGGATAGGTGGGTGGCCACCAATATCCACCTGGATCACACCCATCACCTGAACACGAAATACAATGCATTATGCTAGACTAAGAGGTTTTAGATTTGATTTCGTCCCATCATGAGTGAACTATACGAACATGTACATTGATAGATCATGGAAAGATGATGAAATTGATGAATAAGGAGCACACATGTTAGAAGAATTATTTCCTACTAGACGGACGCATAAAGCACATCAAGTAGAAGGTGAAAGGAACACATGCATGGAACCATCTTGTGAGACCAATAACATTAAAGATCCCACATCATCAAGCCATCGAAGGAGAAGACAAAGCATGTCCAACAACACATCTATCACTCAACAGTGCCTTAGCTTGACATGGACACCACAGTTAACCAATACATGTCAGTTTTGTCATGTCGAGTTGTGTCATTAGTTTTCTCGGCCACATCACGACTATGGGCCATACTTGTTGTAATCAAATGTAATGTAAAGTGAAAGTCCAATGGATGCACACATGAAGTTGAAGAGTCGTGTCATTTGAAAAATCATAGGAAGTTGAACAGTCATGAGGGAAGTTCAAGAGTCACAAGGGCCAAGCATCATCCCTGCTTATATATATCCCCTCATTGTATGAGTAAAATAATTTTCACCTTGGCTCCTCCCACATACCTTGAGAGTTGGTAGTCTATTCTTTGAGGAGCGAGGAGTGGCTCCAATGTGCTACTATTGGGACTAGTGATGTATAGTGTACAGATGTGTCTTGGGACCTTTGCTTAATTTAGAAGCCTATTAAGGTCAGCACGTTTTCATGCATGTTTTGCAGATGTTTGTAAAACTACTCTTTAAACATTTGTAATGCATATTTTCTTAAATTGTACTAAGACAGTTGAACTACATTGATTATTTTAGTACTTACATTATTGAACATGTGTTGTATTGATTATCACTGTTGTCTCATCTCTGTGGACTACTCGACAAGATACTATACACATGACTTGTGTATTGGATATCACCATTGTCACATCGTTGTGAACTACTTTGCAGGATACTCAACAGACGATCATTTTTTTTGTTTATAACAACTGTAACATCCATGTGGACTACTCTTCTAGGTGGTGTACGTGTCTTCCCCTTTACCTCGGTTTTAACGACTGCCACATCCGTTGTGGACTATTCCGTTGGGTGTTGGGCAGACATTTCTTGTTCACGTGTGTCTCTTCTTGGGTGGTACTGCTGCCTCTCATTTAGAGGCTCACTTTACTCTTCCCCTTTGTATTAAGAGAACCTTGACATAGTTACATTACTCACTTAGCGAGCACACGTACTTTGTTGTTTAAAGATACTAGTGTAACACTCTCATGTGCTGCCAGCTAGAGCCAAGGCGGATCTCTAAGTATATTGCGACCGGGCTTTCATACTGGATGGGACTCCCAAACCATATAATGTGAGGTCTAGTTGGTACTTCATATTAGGAAGATCCCATATGTTGGTAGGTCTAGTGTCGTCAACAAAATGGCACTAGAAGGAGGGCTAGAGGACAGGCTATGCCCGTAGAGTTTGGTTTGAATCTCTTATTTGAAAATGGCTCTCCCTGAGATCATAACCCCAAGATGTCTTTCTGCAAAATTAGAATGTAACATCCCAGTGGAAGTTATCCATGACTTGTCCAAGTTAAAGTTCAGTGGTGAGGGTGAACCATCTTTCTATGTGCATGTGCACCAACGTATAAACTTTTTCCTATGCCACGAGATAGAGTACAAATATTTCTATACTGTATTACTCACCCTCACATTTAAAGGTCATTCTCAGTGATGGTGTTACAAATTACCCTTTGCCTCTATCGATTCATTTGGTCAGCTTGCCAAAATGATGATTAGAACATTCAATGAGTATAGCCACCGAAATTTCTTTAAAAAATATTTCGTTTAGCTATGGAGCCTTATGAGTCAGTTGAGGACTTTGTTGGTCACTTCCTTCATCTCTATTATGAAATTTTTTATCAACTTGTGAACTTTGACTTCTTGAGAGAAGAGTTTAAACACTTGGTTCATATTTCTAAAAGCGGTGAACCTCCTGATTTTCCTTCCTTCGTAAATCTTGGGAACCATGAGGTACCTCAGATTGAAGAGGAGGATCCCAACACCCCATTTGTTCCTTGTCCTCCCTCTTTACTTGTCTCTATGTAGGTGCCCCATGGCGGTGATTGCAAAGCTCACAAATTTGCGCAATATTTCTCTAGCCCATCTTCTCATTTGTCTCCCGCTTCTATGAAGAAAGTTCTAGAATGGCTCAAAAATCTTATAGTGAAATCTCACTCCTCCATTATGCAAGAGGACGTCACTATTCACAACTGAAATCTCGAATCTTATCTACATCTCTTCCATCTTCCATTATCTACAAGCCATGACTCTTTGTACCATGACTCACTTGGTCAAGCTACTTCACCAGCTAGTTGTTCAAATTATCTCGATTCTGAAGTTGCTAACTCGAATTGTGATAAGGCTTATGGAAGTCACATTACACAGGTAGAGGAGAAGAAAGGTAAGGACACAATCAATCTTCCCTCTCTAATTCAAAATTTTGCGCATCAAGACAATAAGCTTCCATCCTTGAATGATTCTCAATTTTCTAATCTCGGTGGAACATCCTGTACAACCAATTATTTCGATCAACCCCCAGCCTTAAGTAGTCATCACTCCCATGCTTCCATATGTCATGATGAATGCCCAAGCACATCATGTGATCTTCTATTTTCTCATTAACACTTTAACTCAGATCTAGAATGTGCTCCTGTCAAAGAAGACGTTCATATTGAAACTTCCTCTTCAACTCACTTGCATGTTTGTCTTACCATTAATGATGCATCCACATGCGTCGGAGATATTCCACATTCTTGTCTTTCTTCATCTCACGAGTTGTCTCCTCAATTGACACAAGGAAGTCAGGCTATCCATGAAAGAGTTGAAAACAGTCTAATAATAGAGTGTTCTTTCCATCCTCGTCATCTTTTCTTTTGCATGAAGAGAAATATTCAAGCCAACTTGCTAAAGCTGAAAAATCTCGCGAACCCTTTGACAGAAATGGATGCCATCTTTAGAGTAGTGTTGAAATCAACAAATCCATGCATTATATGGTTTAAGCTTCAAAATACGATTATGAAACTATAGAAAGTTCTGCGACTTGCAAGGCAGTTGAGGCACTTCAACATCAGTTGATGGTTATGTCACGACCTCGCGAATCTAGTAGGCCCCTTGAACACAATTAGATCTGTTTTCTCATGCACAATCTATCTATCCACATGTTTTTATTAATTGTGGATCCCTATGTAAAACGGTTTTGGTATTTCGGGTGCATTCGTTCAAATTTTAAAAAATTTATTGATGAACAAATCCATGAATCTGTTACAGAACATCTGTCTTCATACAAATCTCTCACGTCAAACTGGGGTTGGGAATGTTCATCTGTCATGAAATCATGGGATTGTGAAGTTGATCATCTCAAAGATTCTCTTTCATTGCTATCAAACTTATCAAATTTCCCTCTTCATGTTGAACTCCTCGACCTTCTTGCGAACCTTGCACTGCAAATATTCCTGCCATATCTAGCTCACAACAAACTTGGTTCCGTTATTCACAATGTCATATCTTGCACTCATAGTTCATCATGGTTTTCTTATTTTACATCTTGTTGCATTAGTCATTCTTCTTTATCGTCTTATAGTTTTTTTTCCTTGTTTCCTAGTCCTTTCCTCTTGTCTTGTTTCTCCTTTCATGTTGAGTTTGTCGTTTTTCCACTACACGAATAAGTGTTGTGTATGAACTGTGTTCTCGTTTCTAAATGTCTATGTGGCTAAATATTAGAGTGTCTTGCGACACTACAGTGCTTGGCTGTGACTTGTAGCCGTTGAAGTCTTGATAGAAAATATGATCCATCTGTAAGGAATGTTTTGATCAAGCCATGAACCTACATCCTATCTAGGAAACTATTGTAGTGGCTACAACCACCCTCCAAAGTTTTTCCTTATCTTAATTTTGGAGCCTCCTTACTTACCATCCTTAGCAGCATGTCTTGCACTTAGTAAGTGCATAGGCTTCAATTGAGTTTTAGTGGCCAGCTAACCTGTGTATATTAGCTTGTTCATCTCCCTCCACAGTTTTTCATTCCAGACTTAGTCAATTTTCTGTCCAAGATGCTCACTCAGAAAATTGTGCAAATTTGGAGGGGAACCAACCTTCCCTCAAAAAATTGCACAATCCTATTGGGCTCCATAAATACACAATCCAACCATGCAGACTTCCCTCTGAAACCTAAACAACCAGCCCAACACTGGGCTTTATCTCAGGAGTTGCACAATTCTGATTGACAACTAGGGCTTCAATCTAGAAATTTTGCAATGCATGAGGTACAACTAGTCTTTCTCAAGATAGAAACTACAAAAATCTCATCCCTAGGCTTGTAGACTACCACATGTGCTTCTAGGTTGATTGCTTTGGTCCAGGACTGAGCAATCCTAATTTGCATCCACGGGTTCCTTTTCCCAAAAAAGTGAAAAAAAAGAAAAAAGCACAACAACATCCCCATATTTTAGGGATCTATTTTTAGGAGCTGGAGGTTACATGCAAAGATCATTTAGAAACTTCCCTCCAAGTGTCGCTTTTTCCTAGAGTTGTGGCTTGGACATCGTAAGCCTCACCCTTATCAAAGTTATTTATTTGACACTACAGAGCTCATTCCTCACATCGATCTTGGTGCTTTGACATCCCACATCGCATCTAAGAGTCTTTGATACATTCAACTTAACTTTGTCCATGTAAGTTTTCCTTTCATGTCATTTTCTACTTTTTTGTCACTTTTTGTATATCTCTTTATATGAATGTTGTTTTCTTGGTTATTTTCAATGCGTGTTATCATTTTAATGCATGTTAGCCTATAGAAGAACTGTTTCAAGTTTTCATTGCATCCCACTGCTCTTGCATCCATGACACTGTTTCTGCACTAATGGTCATCGTTGCAGCAACTCGCTTCACTTACACGCTTGTTTTCCCATTTTCTAAATTCTACACTTACTAATTGCATGCATGATCATTCACTCTTGTTTACACTAAGTTTCACCATGCATTAAAAAACTTTCATTGTTTCAGTCGTCCGTCGGTGGGTCTAGGCTACCCTGGCCTAGACCTTTCCTTTCTCGGTTAGAAATCCAAATTTGTGACAGTGAAGGATCTTCCTTCCCTCTAGAAACTATGCAAATCTATCCAGCAATGACTTCTAGTCTTTCATTACGTAATTCTAGGAGGCAGTGCCTTGTTGGCCCCAAAAATTGCGCAATCTAGTTTGTGGGTTTGCATGTCATTGCTGACTGGAGCTACGCATTGTGCAGTTTCAGTCATCAGTAGGATAGGTTGGAATATTTATTGTGGAGTTCTAGTAGTTAGTCAACCTCTTGATAACCCAGAATGTACCTTGCGTAGTTTTGATAGTCAGTCTGGCAGCCTCCCAGTGAAAATCATGCAATCTTCCCAGTAATTCACCCGGGGATGTTGCATGACAATCCTTAAATTTGTTTTGGTTTTCAACTGACATATTTCTTGCCATGATTGTTGCTATCTCTCAAGGAATCGTAGGTCTTCTTTTATCTCTCAGCACTTCAGGTTCAATGGCCTCCAAGAGAGCAAGGTCAAAGGACATTGTCGAAAGTGCAACTGGAGATGCAGTTGAACAAGTATCTATGAGCTTTCCTATGTTCAAAGACACCAATATTTTCATAGAAAAGGAAATCAAGATGAAATGGAATGACATGAATGATATATTCTCAAGAAAATTTGAGGAAAATATGGAAGCCTATGGGATTTATGTCAACATCCACAAGTCTGGCTTGTACCAAATTGCATGCAGGTATCCCACGTTTCCATTCATGGACATGATCCAATGGATTTTTTCCCACATAGATCCTGAGATGATGATGTTGAGAAGTTCCAATGGAACACATCTTGCTACCTATGGGGCAAAGGAATTTGACGACATGTATCACTTTCGACAGTCGGTGATCGTAATGGAGAAACAATTCAGCAAACCCAGCAGTAGTGCAAACTCAAGAGATATCTTGAAGAGTTGGGTGAAACAGCTAGCCAAATTTAGGACAACCCCCAGCTAGGATTACAAGATGAAGATATTGTGAAAGGCATATCAGTACTTGGTCATCTTTGCATGTTGCTTATACGGCCAAGAAAGCACAGAAACTGTCCCATAGAGTTGGGTGATTGTAATGGAGCAACTGGCCAATGACAAAAAACTTTGCAACTCGTTTGACATGTTGGCTGTCAGGTTGAAGGAACAGATGATAGAATCCCACCATATGCCCAAGGGTCAAAAAGTGAAGATATACATGTCCACATACATACTTTATGCAATCTGTGCTCGTCAACATTTCCCAGGCTTGAGTTAGGAATGGACACCTTCAGAAACCTCTACGCACACTTATTGCAGATTTTTCTCCAATTGCAACTTTCATGGGGTTATCAGAGAATTGTCAGACCACTTTGTCATCATATTTTACAAAATGATATTTGAGTAGGATCCACCTTGCATGTCGCACGCAATGTTGGAGGCATTGATCAACATAGCAGATTGGTATGCCTCACCCCTTGGCACCTTCATACTAATGTACAATGCAAAGAAGGATCCATATGTTTTACCAAAGTTTGCTATCAACAAGCTCATCATGCAAGAGGTGTCATATCACACCTTGATAGGGTTGTCAGTGATACTGCACAAGAAGAAGAAGGCACCTTGGGCAACTCTTCCTTTGCAGATCAGGTTGTACGAGATACGAAATCTCAAGCATGCTGAGGCTAAGATGGAGGAGTTCAAAAGATTCTTCTTCGACACCAAAAGTTTCAATCTGTATGGCCCGTTTTTGTTGGTGAAGGACCAGTGTGCGAGAGTGTGGTTTCCTTGGATCCATGAGGTGTGTCATTGGCCCAAGGAAGATCCATGGAGATATTGGTATCACTTCTGCAGGCTCAATGAACCAGTCAGCATTGTTGTAGGGCGGTTAGAAAGGCAAAGGGAAGCAACATCTTAGAGAGAACCATCATCAATACCAACAGAGGGTAGAAAACCTGCATGGGACAAAGGAAAGAGGAAGGTTGTTGACAATGTAGAGGCAAAATAAAGTTGTAAGTTCAAAGTAGATAAACTTGTGTTGAAAGCATCTTTGAGAATTGAGGCTACGAGGCGATAGCACGATAAGACGATTGCAAAAAAGCTAAGAGAGAAACATAGGATGGAGGAAACATAAAAGGAGTTGCAAGGGTTGAAGCAGCAACTCTGGGAAGAACAAGAGTTATGCAGAAGAGAGAAGGAAGCGCAGTAGGGACAGGTACAACAGGAGGCACAACACGCATAGATTGATCAAACTATGCCTATACAGGTTGTAGACTCATTCGAGAAGCTGGCTCAAAGAAGACAGGGCGAGCAGTCACAGGAGAAAGACTTAGCTCAAGCGATTGAACATATGCTAGAGAAGATGGACACGGATATGGCCCAGGCAGAGTTCGATCAAGATATTGACCTCATCACTAAAAAACAAGAGGTCACCCCACTATATTCACCACATCTGGAGGAAGAGGAAGTCCCAAGCGATCAAGGACACACAAATATCCTTGAAGACAATCCAGAGGTGGAGATGCACAACATATCTTTCGACGAGTCATAACAGAGTGTTTTGGAGTCATGCAAACTGTCCAATTATGATGTTCACATATCCCTTGCATAGTATGAAGAATGAGTGATCATATCCAATGTGCACAAGCATCCAACAACATTGGTTGATGCTACCAGAGAATATGTCGAAGTCATCAACTCCAGTGTTTGTTTCGTGATAGGGGAGAACGACCACATGGCCAAAGAGTTACAAGTCGCCAAGTAGGGAGGTGAATAGGTTACATCATCCTCTATAGCAGAGTTGAAGAGAGCGATACTGGATCAAGTATCATCCCTTGAGGATGTCATGCAAATGTTGTACTCCATATTTCTAGTAGTTGGAGGTTACATGCAAAGATCATTTAAAAACATCCCTCCAAGTGTCACATTTTCCTAGATTTATGGCATGCACGTCATAAGTTTCATACTTATCAGACTGATTTATTCGATGCTACCGAGCTCATTCCTCACATCTATCTTAGAGCTTTGACATCCCACATCGTATCTAGGAGTCTTCAGCAAATTCAACATAGCTTTGTCCGATTAAGTTTGCTTTTCATGTCATTTGTTGCTTTTGTGTCGCTTTTTGTATTTCTCTTTGTATGAATGTTGTTTTCGTGGTTTTGTTGAATGCATGTTGTCATTTTAATGCATGTTAGCTTGTATAAGAACTTTTTCAAGTTTCAAGTTTTAATGGATGTTAGAATGTAGAAGCATTATTTCAAGTTTTCCTTGCATCTCACTGCTGTCGCATGCATGGAATTGTTTTTTCACTAACAGTTGTTGTTGCAGCGACTCGCTTCATTCAATTCTTGCTTTCCCATTTTCTGAATTCTGCACTCACTGATTTCATGCATGGTCATTCACTCTTGTTTACACTAAGCTTTGCCATGCATTCAGAACTTTTCATGTTTTCAGGTGCCCGTCGACAGGTTTGGGCTACCTTGGCATGGACCTTGCCTTTCCAGCTAGCAATGCACATTTATAAGAGTAAAGGCTCTACCTTTCCTCTAGAAACAATGAAAATCTAGCAAGAAATAACCTCCAGGCTTGCATTACGTAATTCTGGGATGAAGTGCCCTGCTGGCCCCAAAAAATGTGTAATGCAGTTTGTTGGTTTTCATCTCATTACTGACTGGAACTACGCATTGTGAAGTCTCAATCCTTAGTAGGACATGACAGATTGTGCATTATACATTTCTAGTAGTTAATCAACCTCCTGAAAACTTGGACTATGCCTTGTAAATTTTGGCATTAAGTATCCCCGCCTCCGAGTGAAAAGTGTGCAATTTTCCCAGTCAGTCACCTGGGTATGTTGCATGAAAGTCCTAAGGTTCGTTTTTATTTTCAACTGACATATTTATTTCCATGAGTGTTGTTACCTCTCTAGGCATTGCAAGTGTTCATTTGTCTCTCAGCACTTCAGGTTCAATGCCCTACAAGGCAACAGGGTCAAATAACATCGTCGAAAGTGCAACTGGATATGCAGTTGAACAAGTGTCTATGAGCTCGCCTATCTATGAATACACCAAGTTGTTCATAGACAAGGACATTAAGATGAAATGATAGGACACCGGCGATATACTCTCAGGCACATTTGAGGAAAATCTGCAACACCGTAGGTTTTATGTCAACATCCACAAGTATGGCTTGTACCATATTGCATGCAGGAATCTCATGTTTCCATTCGTGGGCATGATTCACTGGATTGTCTCACATGGAGATCTTGAGACGTTGATGTTGAGTAGTGCCAGTGGAACACATCTTGCCATCTTCAGGGTAAAGGTATTTTAGGAGAATTATGATGTTCCACATCTGATGATCACAATGGAGAAACCCTTCATCAAACCCAACAACAGTGTCAACTCAAGAGATATCCTAAAGAGCTTGGAAAAAGTGCCAACCAAGTTTAGGGCGACACTCAACTAGGTTTGAAGGATGAAGATACTACGAAAGCATATCAGTACTTGGTCATGTTTGCATGCCACTTATACGACCAAGAGAGCATAGAAACCTTCCCATAGAGTTGGGTGATTGCATTGGACTAATTGGACAGTGAAGGAAGGCCTTGCAACTGGCCTTACATGTTAGCTCTCAGGTTGAAGGAATAGGTGAAAAAAGCCTGATATCTTCCCAAGGGTCAAAAAGTAAAGATATACATGTCCGCATACATACTTGATGCAGTCTGTGCTTGTCATCAGTACCCAAGCTTGATTTAGGCATGGAAAACTTTAGAAACCTCTGTGCACACTTATTGCAGATTGTTCTTCAAATGTAGCTTCCACAGATTTGTCACATAGTTCTCAGACCACTTTGTCACCTTGGTGTACAAAATGATATTTGAGTAGGATCAACCATGCATGTCGCAGGCATCAATGGAGGCATTAATCGACATAGAAAATTGGTAGGCGTCACCCCTTTGGCACCTTCATATAGATGTACAACACAGAGAAGGCTACACATGTTTTACCAAAGTTTTTCATGGACAAGCTCATCATGTAAGAGGTGTCATATCACATCTCGATAGGGTTGCCAGTGAGACTGCATAGGAAGAAGAAGGCACCTTCGCCCTCTCTTCCTTTGCAAACCGGGTTGTACAAAATACATAATAACAAGAATGTTGAGGCTGGGATGAATGACATCAAAAGATTCACCTTTGGCACTAGAAGTTTCAATCTGTATGACATGCATTTCTTGGTGAAGGACTACTGTGTGATAGTATGGCTTCCTTGGATCCACGGGTCATCTCATTGGCCTAAGGAAGACCCATGGATATATTGATATCAATTATCTAGGCTCAATGAAACAGTCATCATAGTTGTAGAGTGATTAGAAAACAGAGGGAAGCAGCATCTCAGAGAGCACCATCATCAGTAGTGACAGAGGGTAGAAAACTGTGTGTGACAAAGGCAATAGGAAGGTTATTAACAATGCAGAGTCAGAACAAAGTTGCAAGTTCAAAGCAGATCCACTTGTGTTGTATGAAGCTTCGGAGATTAAGGCTAATAGGCGAAAGTGCAATAAGAGGATTGTGCAAAGGCTAAGAGAGAAACAGAGGATGAAGGAAGCAGAAAAGGAGTTGCAAGAGTTGAAGCAACATCTCCAAGAAGAACAACATATGCCCATAAGAGAGAAGGAAGTGCAGCCAAGACAGGTACATCAAGAGGCACAACATGAATAGATTGATGAAACTCTTCCCATACAGGTTGTACACTCATCTGAGAAGCTGACTCAAAGCAGACAGGGCGAGAAATCGCAGGAGAAAGGGTTAGCTCAAGAGATTGAACATCTGCTAGATAAGATGGACATCGATATGGCTTGACCAAAGTCAGACCAAAATATTGACCTCATCCCTCAAAAGCAAGAGGTCACTCCACTAGCTTCACCACATTTGGAAGAAGAGAAAGTCCCAGAAGATCAACGAGACACAAAGATCCTTGTAGACCATCCGAAGAAGGAGATGCACAACATATCTTTCGACGACTCACAATAGAAAGTTGTGCAATCACGCAATGTACCCTATCCAGATGTTGACATATCTCCTATGTAGTTTGAAGAATGAGTGATCGTATTTGATTTGCGCAATGATATAGCAACATTGGCCGATGCTACCGAAGCATATTCCAAATCCACCAACTCAAGTTTTCGATTCTTGGTAGCAAAGAATGAGTGCATGTCTATGGAGTTAGAAGTAGCCAAGAAGGGAGAAGAACATGTTACATCATCTGAGAGGGTAGAGCTGAAGAGAGGTATATTGGATGAAGTATCGTCCCTCAAGGCAGTCATGAAGATTTTGTATTCCAAATTCATCACCATCCATAATTCAGTTGTCCATCTCAAATGTTGGCACCAACGTTGTGCTAGGAGAGAACACATCTTGTCAAATTTACACACTATTTTCGATCGCATGCAAACGTGGACAACGATTTATAGAGGAGCCCCATTACACTTTCCAAAGATGATTAAGCCCAAGGCTGTAGAGTTGAAGGCATGCATTCAGATTCAGATCCAGAACTATGAGGAACTCCCGCAACTCATCACCAATTTGTAGGCTTCACATTCATGGGCGTTCACAAGCATGGATGTCATTGTGTGCACATACGTGATCCCATCCAATGGCACACTCAATAAGTCAAAGATAAAGAACTAAGTCCAACTAGAGCTTGACATGTACTTTGATGAGTTGATGCGTGTAGCCACCAACACAGACTTGGAGATCAATGTAGACACTACGCATTGGTACGTTGTTAGTTCAGCTGCACTCAAGACTATGATGCACATTGTATTGAATGAGTTGGACAGAGTTTCCAAATTATTGTACCTGGATACAATGGAGGCAAGTGTTTGGTTTCAACAGGATGCCACAGTTGAGCATGCAGACAAAATCACGGACTACCAACCTTGCCATTAGTTTGCCACATCGGTCATCACGAGGATGTTGAAGAGTTGGCCTTCCCACAATTGTTTGAGTCTTAGTGACAGCTTGCATGGCTTTCTCAAGCCTATTTTGTCTCACATGGGTACATGTGCAGATTGTAATGTAACATCTTGTAAAAGTGAAAGACCAAGTGTCAATAGTAGAATGCAACAATCATGTAGTAGTTGAAGAGTCATGAGGGTAGGTGAAGAGTCAACCAACCCTTTTTTAATTATAGAACATCATAGCTCATTGTACGGGATTTTTGGGAGCCAAGCTTCCTATAGGTATCTTAGGGAAAGCTTGGAGTGTATTGTAATGAGCATTGGCTTCTCGACAGCATAGAGCTAGTAGATCTCTTTAGAGGAGCAAGAAGCCGTGACTGTAATGTTCCATTGTCAGGACTAGTGGTTCGTCATAGTTGTATGTATGATTGGAGATTTCTCTTTCTTAATATAATAGAGCCAACGCATTCCATGCATATGTTATTATTGTATTTGAACTATCTTGTTACTTTAATGATATATGTATTTGTTGTTTACGCATGTATGTATGGTATTTTATATATGTGTTTGTATCAATCTTATCGAGATGTGTTGTTAGTTTAACCATCACTTTGGATTGTTGGCTAACCTTCTTTCCAACTTCTGATATATATCTCTCGTGTGTTCCCCTTCAAGCAACACGCTATCACAGGTTCCTAAGGGGTGCACTCATACCCCCATTATGTGTGTTAGACGCATTCATGCAACTTCCTTGACTTGCTATGCATGTCACACCCTTGGTACCAACAAGGACATATCACTCACCTCTCCACGCAAACATGGTCAATACAATACCATACAACCTATTGTTGGGTCCCTTACACCAAACAGTTTGAGGTCTAGTTGTGACTTCTTACTAGGGAGATCCCTTGACACATTGGTGGGTTCAACGCCGTCAACATTTTTGGCCCTAGAGGGAGGCCTAGATGACAAGATGAGTCCTCACATCCTATTTTGAATCTTTACATATCTGTCATGGAGAACATTTGGCTTATCCCTCTGTGATGTATATCTAATTTTTAACATCTCGACATCATGAGGGTGTTTTTTGATCTCTTGTTAGAATTCACGTATGATGGTAAAGGCAAAGTGGCCTGGCCTAAGAACTTACAAGACATCTTTTCATTCCTTGAGGATGTAGATGAGTTCTATGAAGAAGAGGTCACCATGCTACTTTCACACACACTTCGCAAATGCTCACAACAATGGTGCCACAACCTGCCTCACGATTTCATGCACTCACTTCAACATTTTTGTGATGTAATTGAATCTACTTTCCATCATTTTGATCTAGAACCTCTTGAAAAGAAACTTTTAAAACAATAGAAGACTCTACAAGAATCACCTATGGAGTTTTGGAATAACTTCCATGTATTGCAGTTTGAAGCTCTGAAAAAACAGATGAAATTTCCATATCTTTGGGACAAATTTGTATATTTCCTTAGTAAATCACTCTAGCCCAAGACAAAGTTGAATCTCAAACCCCGCTCGACATACTTCGGTGATGGAGTTGTGCAATCACAAGTGAACATAGTTGTTGCCACAGACGATTTTGCCACCTCCCCTTCATTAAACACCTTCACCAGCACAGAGTCATGTGGGAGAACACGTACGCACATATGTTCAACTATCATATCCTCCCAGCATCACTTCTCTCAATTTACACACAGATTTGGTTGTGAGGCCCATGGTTTGTTACATGCATCCATTACCTCAGCCTTCGTCTTCATGTTCTGCTAATCCTCTGGCTTTCACTATCTTGTGTCCTTTTGTTCCACACTCTACACTTGTTGTGAATGAGGATGAAGCCATCAATAGAGTTGGTGTTGCACAACCAACTTGCATTGTCATTCATGATGAGTATGACTGGGAACCTGAATATCAAATCGTGGAGAAAGATGATCTCCTTTTGTACGTGCCTCATCCTATTTTTCCCGACATCTTTAGTGATTCTGGCATCTCTGATTTCCCTTGTGTAAATCCATCAATGGATGCACCCATTGCTGATCATTCGTAGGACACACTCGATGTCAGTTCATCATTCGATAGCAGAGAGGGAAAATTAGTCATTAAAAATCCACTTGATTTTTCATCTTCTTTTTCCCAAAATGTAGAGGGTGAATATTATTGCATCTTATCTACCCATCTATTTTATTTACTAATCACGAGGATGTTGATGAAATGATCGATTTTTTTTTATCATAGCTGTTGTGATCCATTTACTCTCGTATTCTATCATGATGATAATTCTATTGCTATTGATATGTATAAGCCACCTGTTTATGATGATCTATTTGTCAAAAAAGTTGAAACCCTGTAGACTGTCAAGGAACTTCAACCTGAACGGATGGTTATGTCAGGCCCTTGTTCTCTTGAGGTTGGTTTCACGTCCGATTTGGAAATTGTTGAAACACCCAAGGCTCCTCATCACTCATCTGTATGCATTGAAGATCAATCCAATACACAGATTTTGCTCCCTCCATTTGAACTACATGATCCCATCACTCATGAATAGTAGGAATATTAAACAATAAGCACACTTGCATGATGTGAGT
This sequence comes from Pinus taeda, assembly GCA_000404065.3. NCBI lineage: Eukaryota > Viridiplantae > Streptophyta > Pinopsida > Pinales > Pinaceae > Pinus > Pinus taeda. Next base: position 50,151 of record APFE030599195.1, read on the forward strand.
TGTCTATGTTTCTCGTGTTTGCTTGCATGTCACATTCAAGTGAGTGCATATGCTTAACATCTGCACATAGTGTAGCACAACACCATGGTAAGGCCATGAATTTCATGTCATGCTATTTCACCTTTTTATTTTCTATGGACGCATTTAAACTCAAAGTGCGTTCGTCTTCGTTGTTATATCTTTCTTGTTTTCTCGTTCGCCTGAATATGTTGTATGTGAACCATGCCATCACCAACATGGGTTGACCAATGCACTAGTGGTTGCATTGGAAATATCACTTCACATGATCAGGCCCATGCCCCGTTAACTTAGGAGTAGGAGTATTGTTTTCTTTCTTTGTTGTTTGTTTCCTTGCCTATTTTCTTTTCTTACTTTATTTGCTTTCACATTTTCTTATGCTCTTTGTTTGTTTGTTTGTTTGCTTGTTTCCATTCATAGGCTAGTTTCACATGAAACCATGCATGACTCTTGAAACAAGAAAGGGTAAAGTACAAGAGGAATTGTGTAGTTGTTAATGCTTGGTTATTTATGGTCCTGCCTCTTTATATAGAACTTGTTTTCTTCATTCCATGATACAATAATAGAAAATACGTTCTATTCGAAGTGAACCTTGATGAAAACATAATGCTTATGCATTAACTAGTATCACCTACTCTAGTTGGTTGTTTTGGGTTAACTCTTGTCAGCTCAGTCAAGTAAAGTAAGGTTATGGGGAAAGCATTAACAATTATGTCAGAGGTATATGCAAAATACCTCTATGGAGGAACAACCTCTTCTTCTCTCAATAAGTCAGGATCCCTTTTCAGTCTCTGATATGAATAAGTGTTATGCACAATTATGAAAGTGGAAAGTGGAAAATGAGAAAATGAAAATGTTAAAAAATATGAAAAAAATGAAAAATGAACAAGGAAAAAGAAGAGAAAGACTTCCCCCATAAAGAGGTGATGCAAGAACTCCACCAGGGGTACTGACTAGGCTTGCTTTTAGTAGAGCAATTCTTGTGTTCCTACATGACTCCACCGGGAAATTGTGCAGGCCTGCTGGCAATGGAGCAACACCAAAGACGAAACATAAACTCTGACTATCACATTTCTTGTGTAGCAGTATACCCCTCATCCCAATCGAAAAAACTATGTGGAGTTGGATTAGAATGTGTGTTGACTGACCAAGGGCATGACAGGTGCTACATCTTTCAATCTAGTTAGTGTGGGAACCAGGAAGATCTAAGAACTAAACAATACTTCTGGAGGCATTAGACTTGCTTTTCATGAAGCAAGGTCCATTCATAGAGCTAGATTTCTACCAGTGTATCACAAATTGTTGTAGCAGATACAAACACCATCCAAAATCTGGCATCTACTTCATTTTGGAGCCTCCCTACCTAGCATTCTTAGGAACATGTCTTGCACTGAGTAAGTACATAGACTTTAGCTGAGTTTTAGTGGCCTTCCAACTTGTGCATGTCAGCTTGTTTTTCTCCCTCCACAGGTTGTCATTATCGACTCAATCAATTTTCTCGTTGAAATGCTCACTAAGAAAATTGTGCAATTCTGGAGGAGAACCAGCCTTCCCTCCAAAAATTGTACAATCTTACTGGGTTGCCTATTGGGCTCTAGAAATGCATAATCCAGCCAAGAAGTGTTCCCACTAAAAATTGTGCAATCCAGCCTAGGATTTGGCTTTAGCTAAGAAATTGCACAATTGTGACTGACAGCTAGGTCTTTAGTCTAGAACTTGCATAATGCATGATGAACAAGTAGTATTTCTCAGCCCAAAAACTACACAAATCTCATTCCTAGTGTTGCAGACTACTGCATGTGCTTTCAAGTTGACCGATTCCCTCCAGAAATGAGAAATCTTGATTTGCACGCATGGGCTACTTTTCCCAAAAAAAAAAAAAGGAGGAAGAAAAAAAACATCCTTAGATTCTGGGGATCATTTTTTAGCATCTAGAGGTTACATGCAAAAATCGTTTATAAACATCCCTCCACATATCGGTTTTTCCTAAATTTATGGCATGAGCATCATAAGCCTCATCCTTATCAAAAAATTTTATTCAATGATGCAGATCTCATTCCTCACATCGATCTTGGATCTCTGACATCCCACATTGCATCTAGGAGTCTTTGGCACATTCAGCTTAGCTTTGTCTAGATAAGTTTTCTTTTCACGTCATTTGTTGCTTGTTTGTCACTTTTTGTATTTCACTTTATATGAAGGTTGTTCATTTGGTTTTGTTGAACAGCTCTTGCCGTTTTAATGCATGTTATCCCATAGAAGCATTATTTCAAGCTTTAATTGCATCTCACTACTATTGCATGAATGATATTGTTTCTAGACTAACAGTCGTCGTTGCAGTAACTCGCTTCACTCACATGCTTTCTTTCTAGTTTTCTAAATTATGCACTCACTAATTTCATGCATGATCATTCACTCTTGTTTCAACTAAGCTTCGCCATGCATTAAGAACTTTTCATGTTTTTAGTCGCCCATCGGTGGGTCTGGGCTGCCTTTCCCTAGACCTTTCCTTGCCTGGCTATAAATGCACATTTCTGAGGGTGAAGGATCTCCTTCCCTCCAAAAACTACACAAATCTGGCCAGTAGTAACCTCTAGGCTTGCATTGCATAATTCTGGGAGGCATTGCCCTACTAGCCTAAGAAATTGCACAATCTAGTTTGTGGGTTTGCATGTCATTGCTGACTGGAAATGCATATTAAACAGTTCTAGTCCTCAGCATGCTAGGTTGGACTATGCATTGAATAGTTCTAGTAGTCAGTCAACCACCTAGGAATCTGGACAGTGTGTTGCACAGTTTTGGCAGTCAGCCTTGCAACCTCCAAATGAAAATCAAGCAATATTCCCAGTCAGTCACCCGAGTATGTTACATGATAGTCGTTAAATTCATTTTACTTTTCAACTGGCATATTTATTTCCATGAGTCTGGTTATCTCTCCAGGTATCGCAAGTGCTTGTCCATCTCTTATCAGTTCAAGTTCAATGGCCTCGAAGAGAGTAGGGTTAAAGGACACCATTGAAAGTGCAACTGGAGATGTAGTTGAACAAGTGTCTATGAGATTTACTATCTATGAAGACACTAAGATTTTCATAGACAAAGACATCAATATTAAATGGAATGACATGCATGATATATTCTCAAGAACATTTGAGGAGAATTTGGAAGGTTGCAAGGTTTATGTCAACATTCACAAGTCTGGCTTGTATGAAATTGCATGCAGGTATCCCACGTTTCCATGCACAGACATGATCCACTCAATTTTCTCACACATTGATCCCGAGATGATGATGTTGAGTAGTGTCAATGGAATAAATATTGCTACCTTCAGGGAAAACGAATTTCACGAGATGTATCACATTCCACAACTGGTGATCACAATGGAGAAACCCTTCAAGGAACCCAATAGCAGTGCAAACTCAATACATATCTTGAAGAGCTAGGTGAAAGAGCTAGCCAAGTTTAGGACAATGCCCAACTAGGAATATAAGATGAAGATACTGTGAAAGGAATATCAATACTTTTTCATATTTGCATGTCCCTTATATTGTCAAGAGATCATAGAAACCTTCCCACAGAGTTTGGTAATTGTGTTGGAACAACTCGCCAATGAAGGAAGACCTTCCAACTAGTACGACATTTTGGCTCTCAGGTTGAAGGAACATGTGACAAAAGCCCGTCATCTGCCCAATGGTCAAGAGGTAGAGATATACATTCCACATAAATACTTGATGTAGTCCATTCCCGTCAGTAATTCCCAGGCATGAGTTGGCATGGACACCTTCGGAAACCTCTGTGCACAATTATTGCAGATTATTCTTCGAGTGCATCTTCTACAGAGTTATCACAAAGTTGTCAGACCAATTTGTCACCTCCATTTACTAAATGATATTTGAACATGATCCACCTTACATGTCGTAAGCAACGACAGAAGCATTGATCGACATAGAAGATTGGTATACCTCACCCCTTGGCACATTCATATGGATGTACAACACAGAGAAGATGCCACATTTTTTACCAAAGTTTGCCATGGACAAGCTTGTCATGCAAGAGGTGTCATATGACATCTCGATAGGGTTGTCAACGATAGTGCACATGAAGAAGAAGGCACCTTGGCCCACTCTTCCTTTGCAGATCGGGTCATACGAGATATTGAACCTCAAGCATGTTGAGGCTGAGATAGAGGAGCTCAAAAGATTCACCTTTGCCACCAAAAATTTCAATCCGTATGATTTGCATTGCTTGCTGAAGGACCACTATGCGAGAGTGTGGTTTCCTTGGATCCACAGGGCATGTCATTGGCCTGAGGAAGACCCAGGAATATATTGCTATCACTTCTCTAGGCTTAATGAACTACTCATCATAGCTATATATTGGTCAAAAAAGTAGAGGGAAGCAGCATCTCAGAGAGCACCATCATCAACAATGATAGAGGGTAACAAACCTATGCATGACAAAGGAAAGAGGAAGGTTGTTGACAATGCAAAGGAAAAACAAAGATTTAAGTTCAAAGCATATCCACTTGTGTTGAAGGGAGTCTTGGAGATTGAGGCTAACAGACAACAGTGTGACAAGAGTATCACGCAAAGGTTAAGAGAGAAACAGAGGATGAAGGAAACATAGATTGAGTTACAAGAGTTGAAGCAACAACTCTAGGAAGAGCAAGATTTGTGCAGAAGAGAGAATGAAGTGTACTAGGGACAGGTACAACAGGAGGTGCAACATGCATATATTGATGAAACTCCACCCATACAAGTTCTAGACTCATCCGAGTAGCTGACACAAAGATGACAGGGTGAATAGTTGTAGGAGTAAGACTTAGCTGAAGAGAATTAAAAAATGATAGAGAAGATGAACACGGATATGGTCCAGCCAAGGTCAGATCAAGATATTGACCTCATGCCTAAAAACCAAGATGTAACACCACCGGCTTCACCATATCTAGAAGCAGAGGATGTCCCAAGTGATTAAGGAGACACAAAGATCCTTGAAGACAATCTGGAGGCAGAAATGTACAACATATCGTTCAAAGAGTCACAACATAGTGTTGTGTAGTCACGCAGAGTGCCCACTTTAGACAGTCACAGATATCTTGTGCAGTTTGAAGAACAAGTGATCGTATCCGATGTGTGCAAGAATCTAACAGCATTGGCCGATGCTACTAGAGCATATGTCAAAGCTACAAGTTCCACTGTTTGATTCTTGATAGAAGACAATGACTGGATGGCCAAAGAGTTACAAGTGACTCAGCAAGGAGGAGAACAGGTTACCTCATCCAACAGAGAAAAGTTGAGGAGAGTGATACTAGATGAATTATCATCTCTATAGGTAGTCATGTAGATTTTGTATTCTAGATTCATCACCGTGCATAAGTCAGTTGTCCATTTCAATGGTTGGCACCAACGTTGTTCTAAGAGAGCATGCATCTTGTCAAATCTACACATTGTTGTTGATCGCATGCAAACGTTCACAATGAGGTACAAAGGAGCCCCATTTCACTTACCAAAGATGATGAATCCCAAGGAAATATGGTTGAATTCACACATCCGAAGTTAGATCCAAAATTATGAGGAACTCCCACAAATCATCACCAGTTTGTAGGCTTCACTTGCATGGGTGTTCAGAGGCATGGATGTCATTGCACACATGCATGCGATCTCATCCATTGGCAGACGCACCAAGGTGAAGACAAGGAACTAAGTCCAACTAGAGCTTCACATGTACTTTGATGAGTTGATGTGTGTAGCCACCCGTACAAACTTGGAGATTAGTGCAGACACTATGCATTAGTATGTTGATGGTCCAATTGCACTCAATACTATGATGAGCACACTATCAGAGAAGTTGGACAGAGGTGCCAAATAAGTGTACCCAGATGAAACGGGTGTTAGAGTTTGCTTTCAGCAGGATGTCACCATTGAGCACGTGGACAACATGATAGAGTACCAATATTGGCATCAATTGGCCACCATCAATCATCGTGAGGATGTCAAAGAGTTGGTCTTCCCTCAAATGTTTGAGTCTTAGTGATAGCTTGCATGGCTTGATCAAACCTATTTTTTCCTGCATGGGCACATGTGCATATTTTAATGTGACATATTCTAAAAGTGAAAGACCAAGTGTCGTTTATAGAATGTAACAGTCATGTAGTAGTTGAAGAGTCATGAGGTTAGGTGAAGAGTCACCAAGGGGAATGTCAAGGGTCACCCCACCCTTTTCTATTTATAGAACCTCATAACTCATTGTACAAGATTTTCGGTACCCAAGCTTCCTATAGGTATCTTAGAGAAAGCTTGCAGTGTATTATAATGAGCCTTGGCTTCTCCACATTGCAGAGTTATTATATCTGTTTGGAGGAGTAGGTGGCAGTGTCTGTAATGTTCCATTGTCGAGACTATTGTTTGGTCATAGTTGTATGTATGATTGGAGCTTTCAGTTTCTTAATATAACAGAGCCAACACATTTCATGCATATGTTGTTTTTCTATTTCAGCTATCTTGGTTACACTAATGATATATGTATTTGTTTTTATGCATGTATGTATGGAATTTTGTATATACGTTTGTATGGATCTTATGGAGATTTTTTGTTGGTTTAACCATCACTTTGGATCATTGGTGAACCTTCTTTCCAACTGGTGATGTATCTCTCTCGTATGTTCCCTTTTAAGTGATGTGTTGTCTTAGGTTTCTAAGGGGCACATTGATACCCCCGTTACATGTGTTAGACCCTTTCATGCAACTTCTTTGACTTGTTGTGGATGTAACACCATTGCTACGAGCACAAACATCTTACTCACATTTGCGCGCAACTGCGGTCGAGGAGATACCGTACAACCTATTGTCGGGACTCCTACACCAAATGGTTCGAGGTCTAGTTGTGACTTCTTATCGAGGAGATCCCTTAACATGTTGGCGGGTCCAACATTGTCAACAGAACCCTCATGGATATACTTAGTTTTATTCTTTGGTGTATTAAAGCTTATCCAACTAATAGAAACAGAGAAGGGGAAAATGTAAATGAGTAAACCTAAACCAGAGGTATTTATATACTTCCTTGGAGGAAGAACCTCTCATGCTCTCTATAAGTTAGGATCTCTCTTCCACCCCAAAAATTAATAAGTTCCCATGCACAGTTATATTTCAAAAAATAATAAAGGAAAAAGATGAGAAAGGATTCGTGCATAAAGAGGTGAAGCAAACAAATCCACCTGGGTTCTGTCTAGGCTCGTTGTGGGTGGAGCAGTGCTTTTGTTCCTGCATGACTCTGCATAGGTATTGTCCAGGCCTATTGGAAATGGAGGAAGACCAAAGATGAGAAATTATACTCTGAAAATATTAAGCTCATGAATCAAATTACCCTTCACGATTTGAAATACTGTGAGTTGGATGAAGTTTCTTTTGTGTTCAAGTGAGTTGGTACAAGGTGAACCATGTCTATCCATGGGGTAAGTGGGGAATTCGAAGTGATCCACACAACGAATCAGTACTCCCCAAAAGGGTAATGCTCTACATTGTAAACAAACCAAAAAACTGCTATTCAACAAGTGTGTCTCCAAGTGTTATAAAAGTTGCAACAACATCCAAAATTTTAGCGTCCATCCAAATTTTAGAGCCTTCCTTACTTTTCCCTTTGATGGTTGAAAATAATCGAGCTCACCCCATGAGCTCTTATGAATTGTTTTACCCTTTTGCTTATTTGACTAGCGATCGTCTTTTGGCATATTGATTTCTTTGTCATGCTTTCATATTGTTCTCGTGAGTTTGAATGCTTTATCTTTGTGTTCTTGGGGTGTCTTCACTATTTAAACATTCATTGTATTCATACACAAAGTTGTAAGTACTGTTCCACAAGTGTCATCATAGTCGTCCAAAGGTCTACCTCAAGTGTCGCATTTGTCACCTTCAACTCTAAGAAAGTGTCACCATGGGTATGTTTGATATTTTTGTACTGGTCGTCTATGTTATCTGATCATCAAATTATCCTAAGTGATCACAATTTCAGGTCTTCACAAGTTCACTTGCCTTCAACACTTATCCATTTTCCTTAAAATATGTCGAACCGGATAACTCTCTTCCACCAGGCCCCGACTAAACTGCATTGTACAGTCTTGGCCCTTAGTGCCCTTGATCTATAGCATGGAACTATGCAGTTCTTGAGTCTATCCCCTAGGTCAGCTGCACTACACAATCTTAGATGTGAGTGGACTATTTTCCTCCCAAAATTGCACAAAAAATTACCATCATGTCCAAATTGAACTACGCATTTCTCCAACATGGTCATCAAGCCTCCTTCATGTCTATCAGAAGCGTACAGTCCTTTGAGAATTGGGTCAACACTATTCTCTAAAACTATGTAGACATGCCTAGGTGGTCCTCTCCCACCTTCCTTTGTACTGGCTTCCGAAACTGCACATTTATGTCTAGCAAGTCCTTTGATCCTTGCTCTGTAATGTTCTTCAATTGTGCATACATGTCGGGATGACCCTCTCCTACCTATCCTACAATGCTCTTACAAATTACGTAATCATTCTTAGAAGATGCCTTGCAACCCTATAATTACTTTATCTTGAAAATTATATAGAACTGCCCAATAGGTCCCATATAGGCCTCGCATGCCCTTCTCTTGAAAACTACACAAAATTCACTACTTGTTCCTCTCCTGCTATACTCTATCTTCCCTCTAGAAAAAACACAATTTTTTTTGCTGCTTTTTCATATCTTCCTCCCCAAAACTTTGTAGAATTGCCCACCTGGTCCTCTATAGCCCTATCTTGTCTTCCTTCCAAAAACTATGCAAAATTGTGCATCAGGGTCCCACTTTGTAGTTGCCATGGGTTTTCTTCACTACGGAATTTCGCCTCCTAGTGACAAATATGTAGGTTTCACAGATAGTGAAGACTGTGCCCAGAGTTCCTCAACCTAGCCTGAGTTGTGTTGTATGCTATCTTACTGACTTGTCCTCCATCCCCATCACTTGAACATGGAACATAATGCATTATGCTAGACTAGGGGGTTTTAGATTTGATGTCATCTTTTCATGAGTAAACTTCAGGAATATGTACATGGATGGATCATGACAAGATGACAAACTAGATGAATAAGGAGCGTACATGTTAGAAGAATTATTTGCAGTTGGGTGGATGCACAAAGCACATCAAGTAGCAAACGAAAGGAACACATGCATTGAACCATCTTGCGAGACCAAGACCATTGAAGAACCCCCAGCATCACGCCATGAAAAGGATAAGAGAAAGCACATACAAGAACACATCTATCACTGAGTAGCACACCACCTTGACATGAACACCACAGTCATCCAATACATTTTAGCAATGTCATGTCGAGTTGTGTCATGAGTTGTCTCAACCACATCATTACTATGGGCCATACTTGTTCTAATTGAATGTAATGTAAATTGAAAGTCTAATGGATACACACATGAAGTTGAAGAGTCACACCAATTGAAAAAATATAAGATGTTGAACGATCATGAGGGAAGTCCAAGAGTCACTAGAGACAAGCATCACCCTCGGTTATATGTATCCCCTCATTGTATGGGAAAAAGGCTTTTCACCTTGGCTCCTCCCAAATAGCCTTGAGAGTGTGTAGTCTTTTCTTTGAGGAGCGAGGACTGGCTCCAATGTCCCACTACTAGGACTAGTGATATATGGTGCATAGATGTGTCTTGGGACTTTTTCTTAATTGAGAAGCCTATTAAGGTGAACATATTTTCACACATGTTTTGTAGATGTTCGTAATATTACTCATTAAACATTTGTAATACATGTTCTCTTAACTTGTACTAAGATACTTGAACTACTTTCATTATTTTAGTACTTACATTGTTGAAGACATGTTGTATCTATTATCACCATTGTCTCGTCGCTGTGGACTACTCCATGAGATACTAGAAAAACCACCTTTGTGAATTGGTGATCACCATTGTCACCTCCTTGTGAACTACTCCGCGAGATACTAGACATGCCATGTTTGCTTTCTAGTTATAATGATTGCCACATCTATGTGGACTACTCCACTCGGTGGTGTACGTGTTGTCACCTTCACCTCAATTTTGATGACTCCCACATCCACTATGGACTATTCTGCTAAGTGTTGGGCAAAGCTTTCTGGTTCATTTGTGTTTTTTCCTGGGTGGTACTACTACCTCTCATTAAGAGGCTCACATTAATCTTTCCCTTTGTAGTAAGATAACCTCAACATAGTTACATTATGCACTCACTAGGCAGAATCACCTTGTTATTTGAGGATACCAGTGTAACACTCTCATGTGTTGATGGCTAGAGCCAAGTAAAATCTCTAAGTATATGGAAACTAGGCCTTCATACCAGATGGGGCTTCTACACCAAATAGTGTGAGGTCTAGTTGGGACTTCATATTGGGAAGATCCCCTTATTGGCAGGTCTAGCACCATCAACACATTCTTGGAAGAGAGGTGCCCTACTATTCTTCGTGAAAGATGAAACCTTTTTCCAAAGTAAGATCCCTTTTCCATAACAAATTTTTTGGTAAATTTCATTCCATGTGAATATGTTGAAAGGAAAGATATTGAAATTTTTTTCCTCGTATCTATAATCCTTTCATTCTAGAATGTAAAATTTAACACCCTTAAATTTCAAAAGTGTGTCAACCAATCATTTATACATTAGAACCACAATAGTCTTTTAATAAAAAATCCTTTTTAAAATTACAAAATACAAAAGTGGTAACTAGTAATGATTTCTACCTTAGAGTTCATTCCTTGTACTATAAGTAACCAAATCCTAAAGATATGAATTCCTAAGAGTTTGATAAAGGATGTCCGACCACATAATTATGCTTTTGAAGCACCATCAAAGAACTCGATAGAGAAAAACTATGATAACATAGGATATCTTATATGTCTTGAAGAGTTTGTGTTTCACTATGCTTGAAGGTCTTGGGTGGGAAGGTTGGATGGTTGATTTGTGTCTTGGTAGGAACAAGATGTCTTGTTTTTAGGTCTTCAAAGTCTCCTTTGAAACTAATTCTACGAGAAAAGAAGCTCTTTTGGGTTTTCCCCTTGAAGAGCTTTTTCCGTAGCTTGGAGCCTATAACTTATGTTGATGTGATATTTATTTTTTTGGGCATTACTTTATTACGAGAACATAAGCATAAATAAAAAGAGACATAACTTAATGTCATAAGTAAATGTCAATAAGGATAAATTGAAATGTTGCCCTAATCTAATTTTTCCAACATGGGATCAGAGCTAGGGTTAGTGTCGTTGGAAACCTAAAGATCACTATAGTGAAGGCCTTTGAAACGAAGAAAATTATTGTTTGTAATCACTTAAGAAGATCCTAAGTGATGACAAAGAAACTACTCCAAATATCTGTGCAATTCTAAAGACACAGATCTAATTGGAACCTTATCCTAGGTCATAGGATTTTTGCTCCTTAAGTTAAAACTTCGATAACTTGTGAGAAAAATCCTTTAGGCCAACACATTGAAGAAGAAAGTTATCAATTCCATCTATAATTATGATATTCAAAATTGAGACTTGGTTAAGGCCTAGAACATGCCTATTTTCATCACCTTCTACTGATCCAAATTTAGCACTAGTGGCCACATGAATGATACCCTAAGACAAGGCTACAAGAATATGTTTTGAACCATTTTAGTGACGATTGGAGGGATATATATCCATGTGAAATAAGAACAAATATGGAGGCTTAAAATTACAAAATTTGATGTCTAGAAGCAATCCTTGAACCAATGAAGAAGTGAAGAAAATAATATTTTTTCTTCAATTCTTTATAGGTCTTTTTAAGAATAGTTTTGAAGTCCCTAAGAAATGGGATTAAGTCATCATATAAAATTAATAAGTACCAAGACCTATGAAACTTGATCTAAGGCTAGTAGTAGCCCTTTAGTTGAGTGAAATATGCCAGCTTATAGAAGATACAAGACCACAGGTTGAAGAGGGATGAATTTGTATAACAATATAATAAATATAATTCTTGAGCATCGAATTAAGGAAGGACTATTGTATCACTTTCAAGATATTAATTTTTATACTTGTTGGTAGCCCGAGCTAGAGGGTAGAAATGATAGTGAAATCTCGAGAAGTTCCAAAATATGAAATAGGTAACAAACATATTGAAATAGATTTGTGTGAATTTAGAAGCATGGAAGTAAAGTTTTAGGGAATTTTGTAAAGTTTCGAAACTTGTAGAAGTATAGAAGCTAAGCCTAAATGATACTCTATTCAGAGTTCAAGAGAAGAAGAAGGAAATCATATTAAAAGAAGAACATTGACATGACATTTATCTTTAAGGTAATGTAGATAGGAAGACTATGACATCAAAGGAAGTGTCTATACCTTGGATTGTGAAGAAGGAAACTTAGGCTTGACATCTTTGAAGTTTTTGGTCTTGAAAACTATAGGAAGATCATGGAAACAATAGAAATACCTTGGATAATTAAATCAAGGAGAGGGCTCTGTAGCATCTTCCAGTTGACTAAGGTATGTAGAAATGAGGTACATTCCTTTGTTTAATGCATAGAAGAATAAAGGGTCTAACATGAATTATTTTAGGGTTTTCTGACATGTTTTATTCTAGGGTTATAAAGTCTTAATCTTGCTAAAGGTTGGTGGTAACTAGGATTTGTAAGTTCTAGTTGGCGTTTTGAAAATTCTATTCTTGGGGAAACCCTAACCCTCACCTTTTTTCGCCCTCATAGACACCATACCTATTGAATTATAGGGTTTGTATGTAGTCTAGGGTGTATAAAAAGCATAATGAGTATAGAATTGAATGAAGTCTAGTGTATGAAATCATGTCCCTTGAGCTAGTTAGGGTTCTTATTTGAAAACCCAGGGAATCCATCCCCTAATTTTATGGAAACCCTAGATTAAAAGAATTGTCTTCATGTTGTTGTTATTATATATTTTGATTGGTGGTACTTGTTAGTGAATAATAAAGGTAAAAAATGAAGGAATAAAAACGACAAGGAAAGCATCCCTTATGATGTGATGAGCATGATACGAGGGAACTGTAAGGACACTAGAATTATTGATGCTATCAAGTTAATTAAATAAGTAAGTATGTAATATTATTTTTATTTACTATGACATCATGTGAAAGTACAATATTTAGAGTCTACTTCGATTGCTTTCCTGATAATAATCATCGACTCTTTTAAACTTTTAGATCAACTTACATAAGGTTCTTCCTACCATTGTCTAACATTATGTTAGAGGATATCATTTTGCTAAGGTGGATCCTCAATATTCTATAAGCACTATCACTTCAAGGTTCTTGGAAGAAGAATTATGGCATACACTCCTAAAATATGATAAAATGGAGTTGGTATGGTTGTAGTATCATAAGGAAAGAGATCCATTTATCTTTGAATATGAGATGTTGACAACTAGATGATTGAACGAAAGTATATGAATGCATATTTGAAAAACGTTTTGGGTGGGACTCATATAAATCCTCGAAGAAAATTTAGACATTATGATTCCTAGGAAGATGTAATTGACTTAATCTAGAAATTATAGAATATTTATACTTTCTTGTTAAAATTTATATGTTCAGCATCTAACATGATCTATGGAAGAGAATGGTAACTTGGTAATCAAGTTGGATCCTTGGGAATTCTGATACATACATGTAGAAACATTTGGATATGGTCCATAAAGATGTTGATGCCTTTTTGATAAGGTCATCATGTTGAGGTAAATTTGATGTCAATATCTGTTATTAGTTATCTAGTTAACATGTTGTTCTGCTACCGAGAAATATGTTGCATGAAATCATGATGACAGTTGAGGACAAGTTCAACTATGTGGATGGAGTACTTGAATAAAATGGAGAGGAACTCAATCTCTGATACATAGAAAATATGAAGATCATGATGTCCTCATATTGAGATTAGAAGGTAGCAGTGTGAAGAGAGAATGTGAAGGTCATAGTTCATATTATGAGAATGAAAAAAAATTCAAGGAAACTCTAGTAATATTGAAGTCTAGGAAAGCTTGACAGAATGCCTTCATGAATAAGAACAAGATGAATTTGATGTGCACAATGGATTACATGGAACTTATTCTGAGAATATGGATATGTGACTTGTGATACCAAGAAGATAAGTATGCTTAGTATATAGTGGGAATCTTTATGGATATGTGACATAGGCATGAGAAGAAGAGAATCTTATGTAGACATAGAGTGGGCTTAAAGAGCCACTTGGAAAGGCTAAATAAAAGTGACTTCGACATCCATTGGAATACAACAAGCACACATACATTATGATCTATTTTGTGAATAGGAGAGGATGTAAACATCCAATTTAAGATAAAAAAAGTCCAATGAGGAATATAAAACCCTAGAAGTTTGAATCTTTGCCATATTACTTGGGACAGCTCACACATGGGAGGAACCTAGTATTTCTATTGTTTCCTTAGGTCCAAACTTGCAGATAATGTTGTAGCTTTCTATGATAAGGATGAAAGGCTAGAAGAGCATCTTCATGCTGAGATTTTATTTCGCTATGCTTGAAGGTCTCATGTGGGAAGGTTGGTTGGTTGATTTGTGTCTTGGTAGGAAAAAGCGGTCTTGTTTTTAGTTCACAGAAGTCTCCCTTAAAACTAATTCTATAAGAAGAGAATTTATTTTGGGTTTATCTGCTTAGAGGGGATTTTCCCTGGCTTGGTGCGTATATCTTGTGTTGATGTGATCTTTATTATTTTGGTATGTATTTGATGATGAGAAGATAAACGTAAATAAGAATAAAAAAAACTTAATGTCACAAGTAAATTTCAAGTAAGGAAATATAAATTGAAATGATACACTAATCTAATTTTTCCAATAATACCGAGGGAAATAAATTAAAACCAACTTCAATCTATTACATCCATAAGAAAAATTGATCAAATCCCTCTCCAATCAAATTGATTTATGCCAGCCTTGGATGATTCCAATTCATCAACATGTTCTTTCTAAAATTTCTTCCATCCTATTGTTTAGGAATCATGTGTTATGCATTTCATATTTCTTTATTTGTCTTCTATCCTATTCACTTTTTTAAATGTAAATGAAGGGTTTATGATATTTCATTTGAAATGAAGTACTTTGATTTGATTATTCATCTAATGTATACTCCCTTTCAATCAAATTGCCTCTTAATGCTAGCATGATTATATTCAGTGTAGTCGATTCACTAAATTTCATCTAAGGCATCTAATGAATCAATGACTCTCCCCATTTGCAATATAAGCATACTCAAATTCAATGAGGTAGTCATAATTACTCATTTCATTTCTTGGAAATTTGTTGCAAGTGTCTTGTGTATTTTTAAAATTGGATAACATTTATATTTAATAATTTAATTGCCTCGTGTCCCAATTTGTATTTGTAGGTGGAGAATTCAGAGGTGGTTGATATTAAATTATATGAATATATCATTTATCTATCATAAATTTATATAGGAGAAATGGTATAGGGCAAGGAAAGCCATCATGAAATTTATTTTCAAATCTCCTTTTGATTTTTTACACTACCACTGCTTCTTCTAGCTATTTTTCTTCATACTAATTATTATAGGTTTTCTCAACCCACTAAAATAACTTCTAGGAATTCTTAGTTATATTGCAATTTAACCTCTAATCAACTATAATTATATTAATCAGAAGAATGATTAATGTATCAAATGGTTTCTTTTAAGTTGGCTTGTAGAAATTTCCCTTGAGTCTATCAAGAAATGTGCTTTTACTTTTTATTTGATCAGTGGAATTGTTTTGGCATAGTTCATTAAATTATTTTCAATATTTTAGTCCCACCACCTATGAATTCCTTCCAAGCCCATCAGGTATATATGCTTAATTGATCAAACATGGGTTCAAGTACGTCTAGCAATGTAACCAATGTGTTCATTTGAGAGAAAATGAGTAGTTAACAATACTACACTAAAAAATCATTATATATCATTATACACATGCATAGATATATACCATATAAATGATAAGGAAGGGAAAGAACATGTTTAATGGGAGACCAACACATAAGCTTCTCTATTAAAGTACAAAAAAAGTTATGATATTTCCCTCCATTCTCTGTATTATGATTAACCTGAAAAAATATCGGAAGTATGAAATATGCCATAAATAGTACATCAAATAACATAATGAGTTGATAAAAATGGAAATATTTTCTTAAGATTTGTATCAGTATGATTCACATTCCTCTTCAAGGGGTCAACCTCCAATGGAGAATATCTCAATTACACAACACAAGACAAGACTTCCCTTACTATCTTCAACAATATATGGATTCATGAGACCCAAAACCATAATAGTTGTGATCCCTTTCCTAATGCAGGTCAACCAATTTATTTATTAGTTATGACATGTTATAACTAATTGTGCTCCAGTTTTTATAATGTGGCTCAACCAATTACAATGGTTATGACCTTTATCTATTAAACTAACTAACCGTTACTCTTACGGGGCACCTTGGGCTTATTACATTAATAAATGGGTTGGGGTCAGGCCCTAACATGCCCTCTCTATTTAGAAAGAGACTTATCCTGAAGATTGGAGCTACAAAAATTTCTAGGGAATAGTTGTTGGTTCCCATGTGGCATCCTCTGGTAAGGTGTCTTTCTATTGGATTGGAACTTCTTTGATAGTGGAGTTGCAAAGATGTTGTTCCCTTGAACCCATAACCCATTCTTTTTGGATCCAAATTGAACCTTCCTTATGCAATTCAGGCAGTATGGTCTGAAGCTTGTAATTGTGCCCAAAAACTTTCTTGAGACACTAAACATGAAAGAGGGGAATGGAGGCAATATGTTAAACCACTTGAGAAGTCCCATAAAATGTTTGAGCTAAATTTTAGAAGCCCTTTTCTTTAAGAGATGTCTTCTTATCGGGTTGGAGTTGAAGAAGCACTAGGTCATGCTCTTGAAACAACCCATTTGAGCTATTTTGGTCAATTTGTTTCTTCATTTTGTTTTGTTCTTAATTGATACTATACTTCAAAGGAGACAGAGTGGTGGCTTAGTTATGAAGCAAATTATCAACTACCTACACTTTGGATGATCTAAGAAGATAAGAATTTCATGAAGGTGAGAGTTGGCCATCCACTGCCTCATATGATGTCCTCTTGGTTTCTTCATGATAATTATTACTATACCATTATTCTACTAAAGGTAATAAATAAAACCATCAAGGTTGTTGGTTCGAAGAAAATAAGCATAGGTAGCTAACCAAACATTTTTTATCGCTTCTGTTTGACCATCCATTTGAGGGTGATATGGTGTACTCATTTGGAGTTGTGTACCATGTAGCTTGAACAATTCTTGTCAAAAATGGCTAGTGAATGTTGGATCATGATCATACATAATTGAAGTAGCCATGCCATTAAGTTTAAAATTAGACCCATGAACACATGAAGCACCAAATTTGGAGTTAACAAGTGTGATAAGGCATAAGAATGGGAGTATTTTCATAGTTGATCCACTACAACCATGATGAATGAATTGTTTCATGATTTAGGGAGAGAGATAATGAAGTTCATGGATGTATCTATCCATATAGAAGAAGGTAGCGACAATGGTTGTAATTTTCCTATAGTCTTCATTATTTCCCCTTTGTTGCACTAGTGGACGTCACATTCAACTACAAATGTAAGAATATCCCATTTCATCCCTTCCCAAAATAAAGAGAAACATACATGAATATAAGTCTTATGAAATAATGAATGTCCTACGATGAGTGAGGAATGTATCTCTTCTAGGATGCATGGTTTAAGAGTGGAGTTATGGGAAAGAACCACATGATACTTATATTGAAGAATATCTTCTTTCTGGGTGTAACCCAATAGGGGGCTATGATCTAATTCTAGCTTTTGGATTAGATGGGAAAGAGATGGATGGGAGAACCGTTTGGCGCATGCATTGCCAATCCAAGATGGTATGGGAAAGGATATGGATAATACGGTGTCATCCTCCCCAAATTGTCATGACAAGGCATTGGCCACAACATGGTCTCGACCCATCTTATATACCATCTCATAGTCATAGCCTAACATTTTTCAAAGCTATTTATTTTGTTGTGAACAAGAAAACTATTGCTCCAAAAAACTACTTTAGAATATGATGGTAAGTTTTGATTTCGAAACATAGTCTAAGAATGTATGGTCACCAAGTGTCTACTGCATGTTGTATGACCCTCATTTCTTTCTCATAAGTAGAGTGACCCGAATTCTTGCAACTTAATTTTTGGCTTATGAAGGCTATTGGTCATCCTTCTTATTTTAAGACTACTCCAATGTCGGTCCCTGAGGCATCAATTTTGATCACAAACAGTTTCATAAAATATAGGAGGGAAAAGGAAAGGGTGGAACACATGGCATGTTTTGAGATCCAGGAAGGCCTGTTGAGATGCTCATGTCTAGAAGAATGCATTTTTCTTTAGAATATTTGTCAGGGGTCTTGAAATGTGTGCATAATTTCAGAAAAAAAATTGCAATTGTAGCCTTTGAGGCTCACAATGTGTCCCAAGTATTCCGCATCTTGCATTCCAAAGGAACACTTGGACAATTTTACAAATAATTTATTATCCTTCAACAGTTGTAATACCTAGTCAACATGTTGAAGGTGTATCTCCCATATTTTGTTTTAGATTATTATGGAATCAAAAAATACTAATACAAAGTCTTCGGAGATATGGTTTGATAAGGTGGTTCATCAGATTTTGAAAGTTGGACAGGGAATTAAAAATACTAAATGGCATAACCAAAATTCAAAGTGACCTTCATGGGTTCTAAAAGTTGTCTCAGGAATGTCTGTTACTTTCATTCTAATTTGGTGATATCTTGAACAAAGATCCAACTTTGTAAAGAATTGGGGGCCATGGAGTTCATCAAGGAGATCATGTATTATGAGAATAGGAAACATATCCTTGATGGTGAGATTTTTAAGGACCCAAAAGTTGAGACCCTTGTGTCATTCGCCATCTTTGATTAAGACGATGGCCACTAGGGACAAATAAGTTTTGGTGTTGAGACGAATAATATCTACTTCTAGTAGCTCCTTAATAACTTTTTCAATATAATTTTTTCTTCGAATGGATAGCTATAGGGGCATAATTTTGGCAACTAGCTACCGAGAATCAAAGCGATTTTGTAATCATGGTCACCCTAAGAAGGGGGTAGATCCTTGGGATTTTCAAACACCTATTGCTGGTGATTCAACAAAATTTGTAGATTTGGATGAATGTTATTAGGGATTGATTCAATCGCCTCGATCGCATTGAATTGAAAAACTACCCCATGTTTTTTTTTAAATCTTCTCCATTATATAAGATTTGATGATAATAGGAGAACCTTCCTCTAATTTTAGCAATTTGTGGAAATGATATACATGTTAATGCATGAAGTTAGATAATTTGTTCATCAGGTGTTGTTGTAGTATCTGTTGTCGTACCTTGGAGTTCCATTGCGTCCTCTCCCGACACTTTAGTGGGTTAGGCCTCATTGTCTGTGCTATTTTCAGTCACATCAATCTGAAAGAACTTTGGCTCCTTTCACTTGTCGCTTACTAAATATTTGTCGTTACAATAATAACATAGTCCTTTCCTTCTCCTTTTAGCCATTTTCGTTGGCAACACTGTTTGCAAATTAAATGTTTGGGTGGGGCCACTAGCAAGGGTGGGATGTGCCTTTGATGTGAATGAAGGATGATTGGATTGAGAATTAATACAAATTTATACATATAAATCTTTGTGTAAATGTTTCAACCAAGTATCCGATTGATTCACTCTGACATGTGCCTAGATGGCTTCGCTGAAGTCGCCGATGAACCAATCAATATAGAAGGAATCCCCTAGACCCTCATTCCCAATGGAGAATTTTTCAAATGTCATGATGTAGTCTCATACTATTCCAACTTGTTTAATATTCATGAGGCGATCAAGAAAGTGAGAGTCCCTGTCAAAGTGGGCACAAATGGCTTCAAAAAAAATATTCGAAGTTGGATTTCCTATGTATCATTTATGATTCCATCACCATCACTAATAGTGTTCTTGGTCTAAGTATAAGGCTCCCACATGTAGCTCAGTTTCATAATACCATAGGTTGTTAACTTGAAAATATTGTTTGATTTGTGCCACCCACACTCCTGGGTTAGAACCATCAAATATGTGCATGTTAACCTTTGGTTTCTTACTGCTATAATATTGGTGATCCAAATGGAAATAATGATACCACTCATATAAATAGAGGCTATATTATCCTTACAGGTTTGTATCGACAAGGTTTCCCTCCCACATGTGGTCTTTAGCCCTTAAGATATGTTTTATGGGTCCTAGATCCATTGTAATTACCTCTTCACCTTTTGTAGTGATGCTTGCTTCTAGGTCTTCCACATTTTTCTAGAGGATTTTCATAGCTTTAGTTGTTGTAGCTACCATATAGTGTCTCACGTCAGAGTTTTGGGTTACTTAAAATTCGTACAACTATAATTGATGTGAGACAATAATTTTGCTGATGTAGGTAACTAGGAGGCACTTCGGAAAAAAATGGGACTACAAGAAAACAAATGCTTGCTAGTAGATGGCATCACTATGATCAACTCTATGTATTGAATCTCGTGGTTTATGTCTCTTAGAAGAAGAAATCCTAGTTGATCAATACCGCGGTGGTGGAAATATGAAAATTTTGATATCGTAAAATGTCTAGGAATTTGGTGGTCCTAACTGATCAATATGACAACAACATAAACCCAACTATTAAAGACTAAAAAATATGTAGGAATTTGGTTGTCCTAACTTATCAAGATTGTGGTAGTGGAAAATACAATTGTTGAATATTGTACAATGTGTAGGAATTTGGTTGTCCCAACTAATCAAGGTTGTGGTGGAAAAACCCTAACTATTGGATACTGCAAAATATGAGAGACAATGAATAGGAAGTGAGGGAAATAGGGAAATAATGGAGTATTAGGTGCTACGTCTCCAAATATATACCAGGAGTCTAGCAATAATACTTAGCTTAATATTTCATAGTGCTAACTTAGGAGGATCGACCATTCCCTTAGCCATACTACTCAACTACCCCAGGTACGAACACATAATATTTGCAATTTTTGTTCGTGGTGTACTGTAGTAGTAATATGGTTGACAACTTATCTAAGGTCGGTTTCAAGGTAACCTTGGGGGCCTTCTGATATACCAGAGCTATGCGGAAGTGCATTCCGTGTACATGTTCTTTTTGATGTGCCACTACTCGAAGGGGTACCAATAGGGGTTACAAAAGAATTCGCCAGACATGACCACCACTTATAGTTCCTGTGGGTATGCCTCCCCAATGATAGATTTATGTTTATAATGACATATCTTTGTAGTTTACAGACGCTAGAACACGTCTCTAGCCCAATTTTTATTTTTTTTACTAAAAGTTTTGGTGTGGCTGGCCATGGAAGGCACTTTGTTACCACTTGTGGTATGCTTGACTTGCATAAAATATTAGATGTGTGAAATATGCTAGAGATTAAAAAAAAAAAAAAAAAAAAAAAAAAAAAAAAAAAAAAAAAAAAAAAAAAAAAAAAAAAAAAAAAAAAAAAATTGACATAATGAGATGATAAAAATGGAAATATTTTATTAATATCTAGAACAATACTGTTCACTTGCCTCTTCAAGGGGGAAACATCTGGTAGAGTAGAGCTCAATTACACAACACAAGACACAACTCACCTTATTATCTTTCACAATATACAGTTTCATGAGCCCAAAAACCCTAACTATCCATGGTTCCTTTCCTAATGCAAGTTAAACACTTTATTTATTACCTATGACCCTATAACTAATTGTCGTCCCTTTTATAATGAGGGTTTGGTCGACGAGATCGACTAAAGCTTCCAATAGTAGTATTGAACATAATATGTAGTGGAAAGATAAATAACATGATGATACCTCGTAGTTACCAACAATGATTTAATAGTTCTTTCCAGATCTTTGTCCTTAAGGAAAGTGCTTCTTTTGAATAATGTGGGTGGTCAAAGGGGGAAGTGGATTTCATAGTCCTATCCTAACCACTCTAGCTAGGGCACCTATGTGTTCACCTACTTTTTAATTTATGTATAGTCATAATCCTTACTAGACATTCCTTTCCAAGTAGTTGGTACTAAATAATAAAGTTAGGCAACTAGTAATGAAATAATTAATGAAAACCCATTGTAATATAAAATAAGAAGAAAAACAATAATATGTCATTATGTATTACTCAGTTTATTTAATCAAGAAAAATATTTCCTATATATTTTACAATCGGTTTACAACTAACTACGTAACTAAGTGTATGCACTTAAAGACTAGAATAAATACTTAACTAGATGCCCATAGATTGAAGACTAGAAGAAATCTAAACAATGAAAGTGCATGTAACTTGATAGATAAAAGTATGCAACTAAATATTGATGATTTTAGCTAGAGATACGAGATTTTATTCTCAAAATAGGTTTGATACTAGTGATGTGTGCTTCTTGGTGGGTTTGTCCTTGTGTTCCATATCAATTTCTCCTAGTCTAGGTCTAAAGTGTCCTAGCTTTCATCGTAAACTAGGAAATGATCAATGTAGTGGAAATTGAATATAATAAAGTTTATGCCACATTCATTATTGAATTGTACACAGAGCTAGACCTAGGCCAAGAAAGAATATGTGTGCACCAAGAATGAATAGTTGTGTTGGAACCTTAAAATAACCTATGTTGAGAGAAGAAGATAGGGAATGATAGAGGTGAAAACAAGAGAAAATATAATGTAGTCATGTGTATCATAGGTTGTACTTGGATTATTGACATATTTCAAGTCGAATATTACTCTAGAAGTAGTCTCATGTGTCTGAATTCCATATTGAAATTCCCATCATCTCTTTTATATAAAAAGATAGTTTTATATGATGTAATAAAACTCATGAGAATTTTTGTTGAATTTGTGGTAGTATTACAAAGAAAATTCTTCAAGCGTATATTTGTGAGTATATAAACTGAAGAACTAAAGAATTTTTTGGAAGTGGTGATGTGTATTTATTGCATCCTAATTTACGAAAGTGACTGAGTGTATGAAAAATTTTGGAAGACACATTCATTTATGGTGAGTGATGATTTTTTCAGTGATTATCAGCCATGGTTTTCAATTTTAGAATAATGTGAAACTATGGGGGAAAATGTTGCATTGTACAATGTGTGTTATACATGTGTATATAGGGGTTCATTTATATGAAAAGGGTTTTAGTCGGATGAAGTGAATAGAAGAAGTTTACATTGTAGGAAATTTAAACACCCCCCTTACCAAAACCAAAAGGGAGGAATACGAAATTTAACTTGTATTGAGTCATAAATTATGGGTAATATAAAGTTCCTTGGATACCTGTATGTTCCATATTATGATAAACCATATGCAGTATATAGTATCGATATCACTATACACTGTGCATAATAAATGAACTCTGATTATAATGGTAAATGCTAAATTTAGGACTACATTGAAGGGTCCACTAAAGAGCTAGTGGCCATTGTTACAGAAGAGGATGAAAGTGTGAATTATCCTATTTGTTATATGTTGAGGAATCAAGGCATACCCTAAAATTTTACATGTGAGATGATCTATATGAGGCAATTTTTTTGGCTAAGTAGTAAGAGAATTACGAGGACTTTTGGTTGTTATAGAAAGAATAGTACTTTTTGTGTTAGATTCCTTATGTGTTGAAGGCCTACGAGGGGTACCTAGTAAAGAGATAGAAACTATAATGCATAAGAATTAATGGCTCCAATAATAGTTGTCTAGAAAATTGTAGTAGATGGGTGTTGGTGTTGGTGAGTTCCATGATCTCATATACGATAATTATACATTGAAATATTTATTAATAGTCCATAGATTGAGGGGAAGGAGAGTGAGGGTGATAAGGATGGAGAGAGAAGAAATAGAGGGATAGGGGTGACCATAATTTTAAATCCATGAAAACGTGTTGGGGTGGAAGGATAAGGATATGAATATATTATTTTGGGGATTTGGAAGAGGGAAATTGGATGTTGAGTGTATGTAAGGTGAAAATAAGATAAATGGGAATTTACGTAAACTTACTTCTTTGGTTGGTGTGTGATGTGGTATAGGGATAATAATAAATGTGAGTTAATATGTTTTATCATCTTCAAAAACATAATTAGTAGTAATGGGAAATGTATAGTTCCTTTGCTACTATTAGTATGATATTCCCATAGGTAAGTTTGAATAGTCAAGGAATGACATCCCACATTCCAATATCTTGCAAAAAGTGCCGATGGAAAAGTCAACTACACATTTTTTTATTATTGAGAAGATGAGAGATATCCTATTATACCTTTCCTAACAAAAAAGGGCATTGGTATGGGAGTGGGAAATTTTAGAAACTTGAAAACATTATGGGGAATAAATTTCCTCTAGCTGCCATTTGTAAGGATTATATAGGAAGGTTGATCTATGATTTTAAAATTATGAGGAAAAATAGATTAAAATATGTTGTGACATGTTATTTGGCTATAAATTTTAAGGATGGATATTATTCTACATGGTTAGGAAAAGGGAAACTTTCATTGATGGGGGTTCCCTAGAACACCTAAATGTTTGTTCCTTAGTTTATAATGTTTTGGATGTATCTAAAGATTATATCTATATATATATATATATAATGACACCATACCAGAGGACAAGAAGAGGTACTTATATTTGTAGGACTACTAGAAAAATGTACTAGAGGATATATGTAAGGGTAATGAGATTTTCAGAGGTTAGGTTTAGTGTTAAGGATAGAGTTTGAATTATAGAATAGTATGAGGTGACGAAACTTATCTAATTTTCATTCCATACTAAGGGGAAAGAGAAAATATTAATTTGAAGTGGTGACCTCAAAAAATGCTACTTCATTATGAATGATACTAAGGAAATTGTACTTAAATTTAAGTATAAGTTCCTTTTCATAATCCTTGATCTATAATTTTAGTTGAACCTTGATGAATGCCTAGTTATACTATATAATTTAACATTGATATTATAATAGATGTTCTACTTCGACATTATGTTTAAAAGGTAACTTGCAGGGTATCTCAAGACCTGCAAAAATAAATCTCATTTGGTGATGTGCCTTCATGTATCACTAATGGAGTGTTACCTATCAAATTCGATGCATATACTTGATGTAGGCTCAGGAAAATCTTTTTAAGTGGTTTCCTACAAGCCATAGGCATTTATTTTTAATTATAGTTAAGTAGATTTGAAACGTAGTTGTTAGGTTTTCGGATCATAAAATTGAAAACATTTCCATGCAATTTTCTGTCATATTTAGGTAATAAAATTAAAATATCTATTTGAAAATAAACACCCTAGGTTGATGACATATATCTTTAATAAGTAAGATAAATCATTAGTAAGCTAAAATATTGATGACAAAGTCTTCCTCTTATAAAGAGGGATCTCAATCTTAGAGGATATGGGAGAGAAGGGTTGGGATAACAATGTACTATTATGAACACCTAAAATTTAAGCGTAGGTTGGAGAGCCTACTATAGTAAATGTTAATGATAATGTTTAAAACTAATATTTTAAAGAGAGATGATATAGTTGAGAGGGTATGTAGAAGCAGACAAAATAGAAGAGAGGGTTTTAGGTCAGAGGGTGTCCTCCAAAATGAAAAATGTAAGTACATATGTGTGACACTAAGCCTAGGTTACCAAATCTATGTTTTTTGGGTTGAACCAATCAGGCCAAGAGCAATAATAGAATGATGGAGTTATTTAGGAGGAGGGTAAACCTAAATGAATTCAAATCCTAGAAATGAAGCAAAGAGAAATAGAAATGTTGAAGTGGATGAGTGGGCTGGGAGGGATATCTCCAAAGAAAATCCATTATTCACATGCATGGAACAGGTTTGGAACAATTAATTTGATACTAAATGATACAGATCAAATTTGAACTAGTAATGAAAGCTAATATAACAAAAAATAAGGAGAAAACTAATAATAAAAATAGATAGATTTCATACTTTATTAACTTGGAAAATGGCCTTCTTGTATTGTTTACAATGGATCCATGACTAACAACAAAAGTATCTATATGTAGCTCAAAATGAAGGAAATATTAATCTAGATAATGTAGTTCAATATTGAAAATTAACCTAGATATATGCAACTCAAAGGTTAAAATAAATGATAAACAATGACAACGCATGTAGGCTGATGTTTGGAAATATGAAACTAACTAGAAGCATTATTTATAGAGATATGGGAATGAGCCCAAAGAGGAGGGGCATTGTTAATGATGTAAGGTGGCATTCCACACTATTAGGGAAATTAGAGATATGGGAATGAGCCCAAAGAGGAGGGGCATTGTTAATGATGTACGTTGGAGTTCCACACTTTAGAGGAAATTATGGTTCCAACAAAGATTGCAAACAAAAATCCAATTGGAAAAAACGATATTATGTCCCATCCCTAATATCTAGATACATTTCAGCACAATCTTGAAAAGAAAAAGGAAATAAATTGACACTAAGGTCAACATAATGATTTTTATGGAATAACACTTTCATTAATGAGATGTGTAATATTATTCCTATTTAATTTTGGATCTATCAAATTATTTTTTAAAAACAAATCCATTATCCTTGTTTAATTGAAGGAAAAAAAAACTAACTCCATATTTTTGATAAATATATATAGCTATAATTTTATTTTTAAATTTTTCATTCACCTTATATTTTTTTATCTTAAAACCTTATCCACTTTTATCTTCCAATCTTCCTCATACTTTCCCACTCTCTTTATCAAAGTACTCATAATTTAGTTTACTTATACGATATCCAAAATAACTTTGTTTTCTTTCCTTTGCTTTAAAAATTTGTTATATCTTTATTATAAATAATTTAAAAACACACTTTCAAAATACCTCCACCCTAAATATCCTAAAATACATTTCTCCTCCCTTATCTTTATTCAAATTTTAGATAATTCTAAAACCCTCCCTGTTCGTTTAATAAGATAACTTGAAAACTAATAAATTCGTTCTTCAGTTTTACGAGAGATTTGAGACCTTTCGTTATTTCGAAAAGAAAATCCATTTTGAAAAGATTACATAACGTGGAATATACGTTGAAAAATATAAATAGCAATCATGCTGAGTCATATTATTTGCAAAATGGAGAACAATCCTAATGAAAACCCAATTTCATAGTTTATTAAAAACTATGATTTCTCTACTATTAATTTTCCGTTAGAACTTAATTCCATTGGAAAATAAATTGTTGTTAGACATACAAAGCATACATTGAGTGGGAAAATTGCTATCGTTTCGTAACAATACTCTGGATAGTCATCATGAGCATATATTGGAGATAGCCGTGCATATTTAATAGTTAGTTTTGGAGGCATGCACTAACCACCAAAGATGATTGTTACATGACTTGTTCGAATAAATTAGAACAGGAAAGGAGGTCGAACATAATAGTTTAAGAAAACTCATCCTAAAAACACTAATGATTAGTTCAAGGCTATAGTGCACCAATTTGTTAATGTGCAAAGACGGTCTTTCTACTTGGATGATTTCAATGAGCTTTGACATAAATAGGGTTTATGTTAAACTCATCGAAATATTAAGGTGTTTTTTTTTTTATTTATATCAAACTCCATGAAATTACATTAAAATCCGTGAAACATTAAAAAAGGGATGATCTTGAAGAGTAAAGAAACAGATGCATAATGTTTCAAGGAAAAATCCGTGAAACATTAGTAAAGGGATGATCCTGAAGAGTAAAGAAACAGATGCATAATGTTTATAGCAACTTATATGGTTTGATAGAAGATCATGGATTCTCTAGATTTATTTATTTATAATTTTTCTGTTCTTTTAAGTAAAGTAAATATAAGTAGAAGTTTAAAGTTTTTCAATCTTCGATGATTATACTAGACACACCATTAATATACTTGGTATATAGACAATTGAAAACTGTATATATGGATGACCAAATTAGGGCATTCTCTCACCTACACGGTGTTTTGTGTCGACTGATTATGGTATTAAGGAAAATGGTAATTGTGAGGAGGGTTGGGTTTTGAAAATCAGATTGTTTATTGAATGAGATGGTCTGGAATGTCATAATATTAAAAATGATAAAATCTCGGAGAGGCAATTTGTCTGTCAAATCTTATCTCTAATCGTATGTACTGTGATTTCATTCGTGGCATTGTTATGAAGCGCATCAAATGATCAAATCGGTGTAAGGAGCGTCTTTGTTCATAAAAACTCAAAATCTCGTTACATCAAATGATTTACAGGAAGCAATTACCGGGTTTTGGACAAAATTCGTGAGAATTCAACTGTTCGCAGGTTAAGGATAATAACTCGAAGGACTTTGCCAAGCTCCTTAGCTTGTACTGAGAAAATAGATACACATTTTTAAACTTCGAACCATTCTCGATGAATTAGGATTGCGACAGCATAAACCTATAGTTTAACAATGCAGTAGAACAAAGTGCTATTTTAACGACAGGAAAGCAAATTCCGAAGCATTATATTAGGAAGTGAATTCTTGATTACGTAATTGATTTAGAGTGGCTTCACATTTTTTTAGTTTGAACCCTTCTCGATGAATTAGGATTGCGACAGCATAAACCAATCGTTTTATAGTGCAGTAGAAGAAAGTACTATTTAAACGAAGGAAATCGAATTCTGAACCAAACAAATATAAATCCAAAAGCATTATATTAGGCAGTGAATTCTTGATGACGTGATTGATTAAGAGTGGTTTTACTAAATCTGTAATAATTTTTCATCTGATTTGGTTTTATTAAACCTCTATTAAACTTTCATCTGCTTGATCTACATTGTTGACCTATAGATGAGAGAAATTTTTATTAGAATCCTCACATAGGCTAGGTCTTTCTAACTCGTACGCTTATCAGGAATAGAAATATTTTCCACAATTCAGGTTTGTAAATCAAACCGATTGATGTACAACATTAACTTGTAGATGATCAGGGATATCTTTACTAGCATCCTCACCGAGGTCAAATGTTTGCAAATCACACCATTATTAAGGATTGAAGTATTTCTTCAGAAGTTAAGTTTGTAAATCAAACCGAGCGATCTGCAGTGTTGATATTATAGAACATAAGGGATATCTATACTGGATCCCTCACAAAAGCTAGGTATTTGTAAATCATAACTTTACATGGATAGAAGAAATTTTCACTACTCATTTTTGAAAATAACCATTGATTATGTATGGAAGTAGTTCTAAGAAAGCATGGGATAATTATTCAGATAAAATTAATGTTATGAAATATTTGAAAATCTGATACCACTTAGCTATGCTATGTATAGCCGAGCTATATAGTTTCAATTGTTTGATTAGAACTTCTATAGCATAAATATAGTTTTTAGTCTGTGTACGTCTGTTGAAATTATTGAACAATTCTTCCTCTCAAAGTCCAAAAGTAGTTTTCATATGTGTTTGAAGTGAATTTAGTGTTTGAAGTGAATTTACAAGACACATTTTTATGTACATATGCGGAAATATCCTACCTAGTTTTTGAAAGCATCTACCTGAGGAATTCATGAAGTATGTGAAAATATTAAATATGCTAACTTTAACATGTGACTGCGTAGGTGCGTATGGAATTAGGGTTTTAAAGCTGCCGATGCATATTATTCAGCAACACAACAGGAATTCACGAAGTATGTGAAAATATTAAATATGCTAACTTTAACATGTGACTGCGTAGGTGCGTATGGAATTAGGGTTTTAAAGCTGCCGATGCATATTATTCAGCAACACAACATTAGATGAGTCTAGGTTCAGAACGTATTACCCGGCCTCATATGCTCGGGGCCGTTGCTAATGAGATTCGCCAGACCTGTGCGCCCATAATACTTGGCTAAGAAGATAGTCGCGTTTGCCTGAGATTCCGCAGTATTTATCCACTGGAGGCACGGCCTGAAGATGCATGATTCGCTGCATCCCTTTCGGAGCACTCGGCAACCATTGCAACTCATCCTCATGGTATGCTCCGATCCGATGCTAAGAACAAAACGCACAAAACAATAAGAACTGCAAAACTTGAAAATATATGGGAAGATAGCACCGACTAGGTTTGTGAAATATCTGCCACTTCTTGATATTTTGATTTCAAATGTAAAATGAAAAGTGAAAAGCGAAATCAGTTATTTTCGTTTTGATGGCGTGATTAACGGGTTGTCGGGACCGGGCACAATCAGGTACAGGCGCGCTCTGCAATTAAAAAACGCATTTAGAGGCATGAATGGGCGCTGTCTCCTTTTACAAAAATCATAATTCTATCCGTAATTATTATAATAAGTATCGTGTGACCTGTTAATATTATTCTATATATTTAAATATAGTAAAGAAAACGGTTCGAGCTAAAGTTCAATGCACCTTCCAGGTAGTTTATTATTTTGACCGAGTGTGGAAGGAGTTAAAATTGTTTCAACCGAGGCTCATCTTATCATTATTCAACCGCTTTGTTTCTATTGTTATTTCTAAATAGATCAGCCAATCGATGGAAGTGGAGACATTCAACATTCAACCCATCAATATTGAAAAGGATAGATAGGTACATAGATCGACATGAACTATATCCCCGTAAATCAGTTGTCTGCTGCAAGGGCTAAAATATCAATCCATATCATTGTTGAATTCAGCCGAGTCCAAACCATATCGATAAAGTAGTAGTTGTTTAAGTATTTTAACAACTCAATTTTTGAACTTTTGACTGGTTTTCTAAACTATTTTGGTTGATTTGGTTAAAAGTTGGAAATATTTTAATTTTAAATTTTATTGTATCTAAAAGTTTTTCCTATACTGAATTACTATTTATATAAGCAATATTTTAAAAAATCAAATAATATACTTTCTTTAAAGATTAAGTAATAAAAAGAATATACTTTCTTTAAAGATTAAGTAATAAAAAGTGAAATATCACTTTATTAAGGCGACCCATCTATAAATACTATAAAGTGGGCCATCTATAAATGCTTCCACTTATAATCAGCTTTCTAATTTTAACGAAGCTAATTATTTTGTTATTTCAATATGATGATATAGGAGTATTTTAAGCAGATTTAAAATGTCAATCATATTTAATTGTTCTTTCTTTTGAGTAAATCAAATCATGGATTTATTTTTTAAATATATGCGATATAAAAAAAATTATCGTTTCGTCATTTATTTAATAAATTTAGAATTAACTAAATAGGTAATTATATATAATATATATATTATATTATATATATATTATATAATTAAAATAGATAGTTAAAAAATATTTAATGTTATTGGATTAGGAATATAAAGATATTAACCATGAAAACTCTTTTTTTATATATTATGGTGTTTAAAAACTATTTTTTAGTTTTAGAATTAGATATTAGAAATTGAATTCTTTATATATAAATACATACCTCAATACCAAAAAGCTATTTGGAATAACTCAAACTATATCCTATTTTTCACCCTTCTAAGTGACATTAGTTTTCTTAGGCAATGCTATGTTAACAAATGATAAAAAAATTCTTTTTCTAATCACATCAATAAATAAAAACATATAAAAAACATTAATAAGTATATGACAAATTTAAATTAATAAAATAAAATACATTTTTTTTTTAAAATGCTATGAATTATATAATTAAAATATAGTATTAATTTAAATAAAATATATGAAAAGCTTAAAATAATTGAAGTAAATTGGCCACCACTTCAAATATGTTATAACAATAACTAATTAATTTCGTGTATAATAAACAAAATTAAATAAATCATTCAATATAGAAAAACGTTAATATGAAGTTTATGATTATGCTTTATTTTCTCTTTAAATTATAAAATATAGATATAAAGAATGGCAATCTCAACATAAAATTAGAGTGAAGGATTTAACAATGAATAATACAAATTATTGGTAACATCCACACGGACTTCACATGAAAATGCAGGGGGTTAGAAATTTTTTACTCATATTACCCAATGGTAATGATCTAAATCATTATTCCATATCCTAATAAACTTTATATAGAATGTTTCTTAGTACACAGAGTAACTTTCAGTAAAGGAATAGTAAGTTGTACAACCATTAACAACTACTTTTGTAGTATACTAGCATAAATTGTATGATGTAAACTTGCATCTATTTCATAATTCCCTTAACCAGATTAATTAACCACATACTTGACATTATGAACATCTCATCAGGAAAAGATTCAACATCATCAAACTCACACAATAATCAATCACAACATGGAACACCAATATACCTTGGAAACATCATATGGCGAAAACCAACAAATGTTTAATTTTTTAATCAAACACTCATGAAGGTGTTCACCCCTCACTCAATGGCTTATAAGGGAGTCCATCTCTTAACCATTGCCATAAAATATTACAATGAGGTATCATTAAAATACAACATACCTAGCTAAAATATATTGCAATCATCATGAAACCATTTACCCACAAATCAACACTCTTTATATCCTCGTGGTATGATTTTTCCATCTGTGGACCATCCTACAACTCATACTCATCGAAATGGACCATTAGTTCTTTATCTTCCACAATGTTAGACATAATTTTCCTTCTACGTAAATTAACATCATTTCCTCTCATCGTTGTCATCAACCAGCTTTGGTAACATGATTAGGTAAAGTATTAATCAATCAATAATTAGTCTCTAAAAAGGTCTTTTAACATATATTCATGTGCATACATGATATGTAAATATAATATCACAACATGCTTCTTCTAACAACATTGTGCATGTATAAACAAATAATTATCAAGCATGAAAAATAATTACCATGTTGATATGATCATTCTCACACCAGTACAGGTTCATATCAAAATGAAAACACTCTAACCATCCATTTCATTTAAAGGATACTAGCAACTTATCTTTGTTTTTACATGCATGTAATTAGAAAAAAACTTATTGAAAGAGAGCTAGCCCATTAAATTCTTCTTTATTCATGTAACTAAGTAATCTTTCCAATAAAATAAATATTATTATAATACATAAAAATAAATTCCCCCTTCTAAGGGAAAGCTAGCATGATAGACATCATTATCGTGCATGCAAATGCAAGCCCCTTTTGGGAAAACATCTTTCTCAAGATACAACTATCTACAAAATCTATTGTATGCACAAAGACATGCATTGCTCTAAAATAAAACTATTGTATTAGTGATTATTTATTGCATGCAGATATATATATTTTACAAAAGAAAGGTAATGCATTTATTGCATGTAATTACTTGTTTTCCTTTCCATGATGTAACATAATAATTAGTATTTTATGCATACAAATCTGTGTTTCTATTTAAATGATCTGACACAATAGTTCTACAATTTCACATTTCTCTTTAAAAGATCTAACACAATAGTTCTATTTTCGTGCATGTAAAGAAAATCTTTCTTTTCAAAAATCCTATCACAATTTCAATATTCCTTATACACGGAATACATATCTCTTCCCCAAGGAACCTATCAAAATTAAACATATACCCCTTTCCAAGGAATTAACACTACGACTATTATTCTTGCATAGATATATACTATGTGAATACATAATACTTCCCATAATAGTTATTATTTTAGCGTGGAACCATAACCTTACTGAAGGAAATTACCATTAAATTTATTATAATTCTAAAAGGAATTGATATAATAGCTATGGCACTTGCAAACAACTACGTGTTCTTCTCCAACTGAAAACTTAATATTTAATGGATGCTCTTTTTGTAAAAGATTTTTTTTCAAAAGAAAACTAGTTCAACATATTTCCCTTTCAAGATATGATATGTATTTATGTGTTTTACTTACAAGATTCACATGCAAGAATTATTTCAAAATAATAGTAAAATAAATATATACATACTTCTTTCCAAGAAAAACTAAAATCATATTATTTAACTTATCAAGCATGCACACACACATGTTTCTTTTCCAAGAAATCTCTTTTCTAGAAACTCCAACACAATAGTGATATTTTTCAAGCATGCAAAGGTCATATTCCTTTTAAAGAAAATATACCTAACCATTTCTTTTGTATGCATTCACTTTTCCATAAATGAAATATATTGTTTTGTTTTCATGTTCCTTTTTTTTGTATGTATGTATATGTGCTCTTTTCAAACAAATATTTATTTTCTGTGTGCCAAACAACACACGTTCATTTCATAACTAGCCAAAATAAGCACCTACATTTTCCAAGAATTCTATCCGAAAATTAGCCCACAAGATTCACCTATCATGTTTTTAGCAGGGAAAATTTTAAGAACCCACCTA
>APFE030599195.1:85184-103151 GCA_000404065.3 Pinus taeda
TACCATCGGTCAAGACCATGTGCCATTTTTATTTTTATTAATACTAATATTAGGGTTAATAATGTTTTTTTTCATGGTATTAATATAAAAAAATAAAAAAATGTTTTATTTGTTTACCATACCCCTCTCGTTTATTTATATTTTTATTAATTTACCATACCATTCATAAATACAAGGTGACTTATGGAGTAAATATAAAAAAATGTTTTATTTGTTTACCATTCCTCTCTCTTATTTATATTTTTATTAATTTACCATACCTCTTTTACAAATATGGTATTTGGCCCATAGGATTCACTTAAATAAAACCTCTTTCTTGAGCCTCCATAAATAGAACGAGGGTTATGGACTAAATATAAAAAGAGGTTTTATTTATTTACCATGCGTCTAGTTTATTTATATTTTATTTATTATAACTGTAAGTATAAAAAGATGTTTTATTTATTTACCATACCTCTACTTTACTTATATTTTTATTTGTTTGCACCCTTGCATATATATAAGGTGACTTATGGAGTAAGTATAAAAAATGTTTATTTATTTACCATACTTCTCATTTATTTATATTTTTTTTAATTTGCTTTATTTCTTTTCTACATCTGTTATTTGTTTATATTTTTATTAATTAATACCTCTTTTGTAAATGTGATATTTGGGCCTTTGGCCCATAGGATTCACTTAAAATAAAACCTATTCTTGAAAAATGGTGTGAATTGGAAGGTTGTAACTCCTAATTTCAAGGCTAAATTTACCTTTTTTACCCTCTCCCTTAAAATAAGGTGGCTTATTTGAGGTGATTTGTAAAAATGTACTATGATAAAAAATATTCGCCCACTAAAAATTTAAAACCCCTTAATTTCTCCGAAGGGCGAACATTCGCCCCTAAAATCACCCCTAGTTTTTAGAGAAAGACAAAGTT
The DNA here is from genome assembly GCA_000404065.3 of Pinus taeda. Taxonomy (NCBI): domain Eukaryota; kingdom Viridiplantae; phylum Streptophyta; class Pinopsida; order Pinales; family Pinaceae; genus Pinus; species Pinus taeda. Next base: position 86,104 of record APFE030599195.1, read on the forward strand.
CTTTATCTCTCATACACACAAAATTCACATGTGATCTTTTGAAAAGATATTAATCTCACGCCAACACAATTATTTTACGCATATGAAAATTCATTTCTAAATGAAATCTAAGAAACATGTGAATATACTTCTTAAATACAAACAAAAAAATGCTTATCTTTATTTGTTTTGACATGAAATACTCTCGTTTATGCACTTATCCACATTTGTACATTAACATTTCTCTTCTACAATAGTGTCTTCTTTTAGCAGTTATGAAATTTCAGGATGAAAGAGTAAAGTTACCATAGTTTCATTGCACATAAAGCTAATTATTCCAGCCCTACAAAGAGGACTTTGTTTCCCTCTTGAAATCATTTAATTGTTGTGCCAACAAAAACTTGATTCAACATTTGTACAACAAAATTTATAACGCACTTGACTGAATCCCTAGGATGGCCTTCATCTGAGATTTCACATGAGATTCCCCCCCTCACAATGAATTACTATTATGGTTCACAACAAATGATTGGCAACAAAACTAAATACCACCATTAAACCTACAAACTCGATCAAAAAATAGAGGATTTATGAAGTGAAGCGAAAATAAAAAGCGTTAATAAAAAAATCCCCCACCTTTCATTATGCTAAGGAAAATAAAGAAACAAAAGAATATGGTTAACTTCCGTGGTTGTAATAGAATGGTCAATAATACTTAAAAAAATGATAGTAAATTCCAACATATAGATTACCAACATAATTCACCAATATTTAAATTATTTTTGGAACTAATTTTAATTAGTAAACAACTGAAGTAAAAACATAATTATGTTTGCAGCCGATTCTTGATTCATAATGGTAGAAGTAAATATTATTACTTTTTAACAATTCCAAGTAACTGAGGGATATTACATACTTCCCCCCTTAAATGGAATACCCTCCTTGGTGGTCATATTTCATTGGAAATTTAAATTTTACACATGATATAACCATGTAACCCACAAGAAAGGGTTCCTTCCCCTTCCAAAATGAAGTATTTCATTTCCAAAAAATACCCATATATAAAATCGTAAGATTTATCAATAATGTTAAGAATTTACCACTGCAAAAATATGCACGATATACTTTCCATCACATATCCATTATTCATATTCAAAAAATACAAAAAACAATCTCTATATCAACTTACCATTACTTACCAATTAATCTTGAAAGTCATGGTTGCTTTTATGAAACTTTCTAAGAATGTTTTGACAACCCATCCACACTCCACGGAAAGCACCTTATAATATATGACTAAAAATCCAACATAATCATATTAATCACAACATTTTCAATCAAATTAAATACTTTTAAGTTTCAATAGATTATTCAATGTCATGTGATATTTCAATCATAATACTTCTACAAGTACTTAGAGAGTATCAACACTCTAATCATCAAACCGATAAATCACTGCATCACATGCACATTATCTTAGCTCCTGCTAAAGAAATCAACACAACACTTATAAAAGTACTCAGAAAGAACCTAGCTCTCTAATCATCAAAATGGTCAATAAGTGCACCAAGTGCATACTCTCCTAGCCCCTGCTAAGACATTCAAATGATTAGTAATACAATAAATGAACTCCATTGCTAATAATTCCTTATCGGGCACAAGGCTCCTTTCATGGTAAGATGTATATAACATGTTTAACATATATATATATAATATATATATATATATATATATATATATTATATATATATATATATATTATATATATATATATATATATATATATATATAAATTAACACAACAGATAACTGATAGTTAATTTGTTCTGCTATAATAGCCATAGTGGAAAGTGAATGCTCCTCCCAACCCATGGGAACTGGTTTCCACAACCAGATTCGGTGATTTTCACATCTAGATAGTTCTGTGACACAGGCCATACTAGGTCTATTCTGGAATTCCATTGACCAACTAGATCAATAATTCCAATGATCACAAAGGGTACAATATATGATTCCTCTTGGCAACATCCTACCTATTCCTCTAACATTGTCCTGTTTATGAGGAATTTTGGGCCTCCTTCAATGAGATCCAAATCAACACAGTTGCCCTAGGATTTTTCCTCTCTTCACCATCTTGGCCAACTGTTTTCCCTCACTGAGATCATTTATCTCTAGGGAGAGGAAATTCAGAGAAGAAAGTTCCATCAATCCCTCCAAGCAGGCAACTACAATTAACCAAAGGCCTCCTAACCTTTCACAACTGTCTAGCATGTAAAATTGCCTTTCAGCACTCTTTCCCACAATGATTTACATAATTAACCATATGCACATTATAAATAGAGAAAAATACATTTTTGACCCTCAGTAGGTGTCTATAATATCTAGATTGACAAGAAACATATTTGACATACAAGTGGTATACATTACTATTTTACAAATAACATAATCATGCATATCATAACATTATACTTTCCCATTTATAGTTGTAATTCACATTTCAACACTTTACCTTCACAGGTTCTCATGTTTCCCTTAAGCTACCCTACTTAATCCCATCGACAACGTTCATCGTAAATTTTCATTATTTAAACAAGTATTCCCTTTCCCAATAATTTTAGTTTCATTCATACAATAATGTCATGCATAAATACATATACAAATATTAATTTATGTGGTAATTCCAATAATAATTAGGGTAATAATCCAAACATTTCCAATTTCCCCCATTGTATTGTCATGTTTAGACCAGTACAAGAATTAACTACCATAGTCACTTGTTTACAACTTTCAATAAGTAATTCATGCATATAAACTAGTTAGTCATGCAACACTAACCAATCACTTCTATCAACCATCTTTAAGCCGCCATGACAAGACTTAATCAACAATTACTTATTACAGCCAAGTCACACTACTTAACACATTATTTATTTTTAATATCTAAAGGGGTTATTTCAATGTCCTTTAAAAACATTTATTGTCATATTCAAGGACATTCCCCATATTTTAAATTCATGCATTCACTCATTAAAAGTATTGCATTGTAGCTTTAGTCATGTTTATTAAATGTATAATTAATATTTTCATATTTGCAAAGGTTGGTAGTCAAATTTCACTTTCACTTATGAGTGTTCAAGCTTGTTCATATGTGTAATAAAGGTTTTATTATTCTTTATACTCATTAGGATTCAAATGTCATGAATACAATTTTGCAATAGACTTTATTACTTATGACTCTTTAATGAAGTTATAAACACGAATCATGCATCTCAAGCCAAAGTAGTATACTGCATGTATCAATATATAGATTGCTAGACTCATACCTGAGGTGATGCTCACTAGTATCATACATCAATTTCTTCTATCTTTGAAAATTTTCAAAGGCACTAGTGCTGCAACCTTCACTCTAATACCATTGGTAACATCCCTGAGGGACCTCACATGAAAATAAAGGAAGCTAGAATTTTTTTACACATATTACCCATGGGTAATTATCCAAATCACTATTCTAGATCCATATTAACCATTAGGTAGAATGTTCATAAGTAAATAAAGTAACTTTCAGTAGAGGAATAGCAAGTTACATAACAATTAACAACCACTGTTGTAGTATATTAACATAAAATGTATGATGTAACCTTACATCTATTTCATGATTCCCTTAACCAGATTAATTAACCACATACTTGGCGTTATGAACATCACATCAAGAAAGAAATAAACATCATGAAACTCACACAATAATCAATCACAACATGGAACACTGATATACCTTGGAAACCTCGTAGGGTGAAAACTAGCAAACATTAAATTTTATTATTAAATGTTCATGTGGGTGTTCACCCCTCACTCAATGTATTATAATAAAGTCCATCCCTTAACCATTGTCATAAAATATTACAACAAAATAACATTAAAATACAAAATACCTAGCTAAAATTTATTACAATCATCATGAAAATGTTTACCCACAAATCAGCACTATGTATATCCTTTTGGAATGATGCTTGCATTAGTGGACCATCCCGCAGCTCATACTCATTAGCATGGCCCATTAGTTCTTTACTTACCACAATGTTAAACATAATTTGTCTTTTGCACAAATCAAAATCCTTTCCTCTCATTATTGTCATCAACAAGCTTTGGTAACATGATTAGATAAAGTATTAATCAATCAATAATCAATCTCTAAAAGCAGTCTTTTAACATCTATTCATGTGCATACATGAGATGTAAATATAATATCACAACATGCTTCTTTTAAAAACATTGTGCATGTATAAAAAAACAATTATGAAGCATGTCAAAATAATTACCATGTTGCTATGATCATTCTCATAGTAGTATAGGTTCATATCAAAAGGAAGCCACTATAACCATCCATGTCATTTGAAGGATACTAGGAATTTATCTTTGTTTTTCATGCGCGTAATTAGATAAAAGCTTATACAAAGAGATCTATCCCCTTAGCTTCTTCTTTTTCCATGTAACTAAGTAATGTTTCCAATACAATAGATATTATTATAATACATAAAAATACATGTCCCCTTCTAAGGGAAATCTAACATGATAGACATCATTATCGTACTTGCAAATGCAAGTCTCTTTTCAAAAATCATGTTCCAAAGATAGAGCTATTTAAAAAATCTATTGTATGCACAAAAACATGCATTTCTCTAAAAGAAAACTAATGTGTTAGTCATTATTTCTTTCAATCATATATATGTATTCTACAAAGAAAGCTAGTGCATTTATTGCATGTAATTACTTGTTTTCCTTTCCAGGATCTAACATAATAATTATTCTTTTATGCACACAAATCCATGTTTCTGTTTACAATATCTAACAAAATAGTTCTAGAAATTCATGTTTCTCTTTAAAATATCTAACACAGTATTTTTATGTTCGTGCATGTAAAGAAAATATTTATTTTCATAAATCTTATCACAATTTGACTATTCCTTATACACGCAATACATATCTCTTCCCCAATGAATCTATAAAAATTAAACATATACCCCTTTGCAAGGAATTAGCACTACGACTATTATTATTGCATATAAAGACACTATGTTAATGCTTAATATTTCCCATAATAGCTATTATTTTAGCGTGGAACCATAACCTTATCCAAGGGAACTATCATTATAGGTATTATACATCTAAAAGGAATTGATATAATAGTTGTGGAACATACCACTGCATGTTCTTCACCGACATAAAGCTTAATATTAATACATGCTCTTTTGAAAAAGAAGCTTTTTCAAGATAAAACTAATTCAACATATTTGCCTTTCAAGATATGATATGTATTTATGTCTTTTACTTGCAAGATACACATGCAAGAACTTGTCAAAATAATAGTAAATTAAATATATACATACTTCTTTCCAAGGAAAACCAAAAGCATATTAATTAACTTTTTGAGCATGCACTAACACATGTTTCTTTTCCAAGAAACCAATTGCATATCTCTTTTGAAGGAACTCCAACACAATAGCGATATTTTTCATGCATGGAAATGTCATATTCCTTTTAAGGAAAATCTACTTAACCATTTCTTTTGTATATATTCACTTTTCCATAAATGCAAGAACTATTGTTTTATTTTCATGCTTTTTTTTGTACATATGTATATGTGTTGTTTTCAAACAAATAGATTTTTTATGTGTGCCAAACAACACACGTTCATTTCAGAGCTAGCCAAAATAAACACCTACATTTTCCAAGAACTCTTTCAAGAATTCTATCCAAAAATTAACCCATAAGATTCACATATAATTTTTTTAGAGAATGACAAAGTTCTTTATCTCTTTTACACACAAAATTCACATTTAATCTTTTGAATAAATACTAATGTCATGCCAATGCAATTATTTTAAGCATATGAAAATTCCTTTCCAAACGAAATCTAACAAACATATCCATATCCTTCCTAAATATAATTAGCAAAAATACTTATCTTTATTTCTTTTGACGTGAACTCTTCTCCTTTCTGCACTTATCCACATCTCTACATTTGCATTACTCTTCTAAAATAGTGTCTTCTTTCAGCAGTTATGAAATTTCAGGAGGAAAGAGGAAAGCTATCAGAGTTTCATTGTGAATAAAGATGATTATTCCAATCCTAGAAAGAACACTTCGTTTCCCTCTCCAAATTGTTCAATTGTTGTGCCCAAAAAAACATGATTTGGCAATCGTGCAACAAACTTTGTAACGCACCAAACTTAATCATTAGAATTGCCTTCATTTGATATTTCACATGAGATTTCCCGCCTCCCAAATGGATTACTATTATGGTTCACCACAAATAACTGGAAACAAAAACTAATACCACCATTAGAGGTAAAAACTCGATCAAAAAATAGAGGGTTTATGAGGTGAAGGGAATGTTGAAATTAATGGAGCAATTTGTATTATTGGAGAGAGTATATTCGTTAGTTGTGTATGAGTCCTAGTTTAGGAATTAGTTCCTACTTTCTAGGTATTAGCTCGAACTCTCCTATTGTCATGTAAATTTATATATTTGTGATGAATAATGATCAATGTAGATCATTTTCCATGAGGAAGTCTCCAAGTGTAGCTTGCCCTTGAGAGCTGCTAAGTTTCTAAATATATTTTGGCTTCTTCCATTTCATAGCATGGTATAAAAGCTGGTGAGTTTTTGGCGACTATGAAAGTGCCTAAGTGGCAATATTGTGACCTATGTTGATTGGTGCATAGAAGGCCTACTGAGGAGGCAAAGTGTTGTGGAATAACACGAGAGAAGAAAAAAATCTCTGAGGAAAATTTGGATCTGTGTGCATTTTCTGTTAATAGCAGTGCTGCACTATGTTGTGATCAGTGTGAGATTTAGGGTGGATACCCGTGATGTTCACCCTTTACCTAGAATAGTTCTCTTCAGCATGGCCAGTCAACACAACTACACTGTGAAGACACCCGCGCTGCTCCTGGTCAACGTGGAGGTTGGCTGCCTTGTCAATGTCGACTAGTTGAATTTTTTTTCAAAGGCATTAATACATGTGGTATCATTGTTGTAGAAGAAGCATTCAACTTGGGTGATCACCAAAGTGTGTGCCAAGCAAGTTGAGGCTTGGTGTGGTGGGAGATTCACAGTTGTGGAATAACCCATCAAAACCAGTGGTGCCTTAACCGTGAGACCAAGTGCTGGCTATTGTGGAGATTCTGATCTACTTTGGGGATTATCAGTGGCTACCATAGAATATTTCTACTATGGATCACCATCGTGGAGATCTCGTTGCATATTGGACTGCAGTGTTTTTGATTAGAGGATGCATCTAGAGAAACTACCTCATCCCTGTGCAATAGCAGTTGTCCTTTGGTGTGTGTTGTGGCAGTGGAGACTCGACAGAGGGAATTTTGTATGTAAGAGATTATTGCATCATGATTGTGAGCATGCAGATCATGATCATAGCATTGTGATAACTATTGAATACTATGTCAGTTGTCAAAATAGATGATATACGAATGTATGGTTAACATTCGATGCAGATCACTTGGGACTTGGGAGGTTAACATTACATATTGATAATCTAACCATTTAATAGATAGCCACTTCCTTGAGGTCATTCATCTCCTTGGAATTGTAAAATGATTAGACTTGTAATCTGATCACTTGATTACACAACATCATTCTCATAATCCTCACTTGACGCGTGACATTCATTATTCTGACCACACATACCTGTAACGCCTAATGTGATCATGTTGTCATCCTCTATATAAATTTTATTCTTTCATTTTAGTCGTATGAATATTCAACCCTTTTTTTTGGCAATGAAATGATTTATTGTGGTGCGTCTGTCGGGATAGTAGTGGTCAATTAACTCTTCTATCAGTCACAAACCTAAATCTTGAAGACTGTGGTGATATACAGTGTAAAATACAGGGCGAATGGGTGGAGTTTTGGTAAGTCGTGAATTTGGGCATACTCATATGATTTGATGCAGATCGTGTGCCTTGATTTTTAAAGCCTTCTAACTTGATGGGCAAGGTTCATAGGGAATTTTTTCTTTGAAGATCACCTTATTGTAAGATCATTTGTTTTTCTCCCTTTGAAAGCCTACAAGTTGCAATAGAAGAATTGAATAAATTTCCACTAGATTTCGAGATAGATAAAAAATTTTATCAATTGTTGGAGGTCAATTTTTTTTTGAGGTAGGCCTATCATGATGAATAATCAGATGGCAGAGGCATACTTGAACGAGAAAAATAATCTCAATGGGTCCAATTATTGTAATTGGAAACTCAATTTGCTGACCCTGCTTTAGGGGGAAAGTGCATCGGCGGTTGCAAATCGAGATGAATTGAAGCTAATTCCAGTAGGATGCAGAACATCTGCACCAATTCAAGATTAGGAAAAGAGGGAGAACAAAGTAAAAGTTATGTTGAAATTGTTAGTTAAAGACTGCATTATCCCTCACATAACAGAGTGTAAATCAACAAATTAGTTCTTCACAACTCTCAAGGAGTTGTATGAGATAAAAAAATACAAATCGCCTATTTTTCCTAAGGAGTAAGATTCTCTCCATTAAAATGGAGGGGAGTGAATCAGTGATTGCATTCATATCTTAGATCAAGGAGTTGAGAAATAAGTTGGCCGATATAGGGAGACAATATTGAACAGTGATCTCATCATAATTACCATGAATAGTATGAATAATGATAATCATATGTTTATTACAGGCTCAAATGAAAGGGAGAAAGCCCCCAATTTTGAAGAATTGACATGGACTTTGATACAAGAGGAAGAGAGGAAAATGACTCTAAAACCCTAGAATTTTGATCTTAAATTAATGGAAAAGAAAAATCCTTCCAGAGGAAGAGTAAGAGCATGATAGAAGGGTGGTGGTACACCACAGAGATAGCCACCTCAAGGTATGTCTTCGACCAGAAATGATTTAGGAGCCAAGAGTTTTATTGTGGTAAAGTTGGTCACATTGTTAGGAATTGTCATAACAAGAAACTTAATGAAACTCGACATAGACAGCATGCAGGGCACTTTATCAATAAAGATAAAAATCAGAATCTTAGACTATTTGTATCTAATTATGCTTTCTTGGATGAGAATAATGAAGCACAAACTTGGTTTCTAGATTCAGGAGCTTCCACTCACATGACAAGTAATAAGCACTCATTCAAAAGTTTTAAAGAAACCAGGGGTGGTGCTAATATCTACCTTGGTGATGACAGAGCCTACCAGATCAAAGGACATGAAGACATTCCTATGATTTTTCTTGATGGCAAGATCAGGAAAATCCAAAATGTGATGTATGTACCAACAATTAAAGAGAATTTAATTTTTGTTCCAATGATTGTAGATTAGAAGTTGGAGGTAGTTTTTTTTTAAACATATTGTATCATTAAGGATTTGTTGTATAAACATAAATCGGTTTCATATGGAATCCAAGTTTGAGGCATGTACAAAGTGATTATCACAAGCGTACCACACTAGTCTTTGAATTCAACAACAACGACAACAAAGAATCATTGGCACCCAATATTCAAACACATGAATCTTCCTGATTTAGTCCTGCTACAAAAACAAGGTATGGTCAATGCTCTTCCTGTTTTAAAAAATGTTCAAGTTGATTGTGTAGGATGTGCACTTGGGAAGATGCATAGGGATGATTTTCCCTAAAGTTTACATAAAGATAATAGATATGTACTAGAGATTATGCACAATGATATATGTAGATCGATGCAGACAAGGTTATTAGGAAGTGGATATTATTTTTTATTATTTTTTGATGATTAAAAAAGATTTACTTAGGTATATTTTCTGAGAGAGAAGAGTCATACTTTTGAATATTTTAAAGAGTTCAGAAGCATGGTTGAAAAACAAACATGGAAGTTCATTAAAATTCTTTGCTTAGATCAAGGGGGAGTACAAGCAAAGTGGCTTCATCAAATATTGCAAGGACCATGGGATAGTTCAAAAGTTCATAATACCCCACACTCCTCAACATAACGATGTTGTAGAGAGGTAGAATATAACCTTTGTGGAGTGTGCACATAGCATGCTAAAACATAAGAACATATCTAATGGAGTTTGGGAAGAAGCAATAAATACTGCAATGTATTTAAAGAATAGGAGTCCAACAAAAAGCCTTGATCTTAAAACTCCATTCGAATATTTATTAGGATTTAAGCCCGTAGATAATCATTTAAGAGTTTTTGGCTCGAAAGAATTTTCTCTTCTTCCAAAAGAGGATAGGAAGAAAATAGATTCAAAGGCCATTAAATGCATTTTTGTAGGGTATTGTACAAAGTTTAAAGCATATAAACAATTTAATCCCTCTACTCACAAAGTGTTTGCGAGTAGAGATGTAGTATTCAATGAGTAGGTTGATGATGGAAACTGTGATAAAGGCAATGAAGAGTGGAACATGCCTTTGCCAATGGAAGATGGAAGTGATTAACAAGGAACATATGAGCAGTAGCAACAACAACAAAAGGAACAATCAAGCGATTCAGGTACAGTTAGCAAGCCAAGGCCACCAAGGAATAAGAAAGATGGATTTGAGGCAAGTCCACCATTAAGGAGATAAGGTAGGAAAGTTCAATTACAAACAAGATATAGGGATCATGCTCTTATAAATAGTTCTTTAAATATTGTTGAGCCCTCAAATGATAAAGATCAAGCAAGTCAATATAATGAATGAACGATATCCATGGAAGAGCAATATGAGTCAATACTTAAAAACAAAACTTGGGACTAAGTTGAATTGTCAGAAGGGAAAGAACCTATAGGTTGCAAGTGGTTGTATAAACCTAAATTTAACTGAGATGGTAGTGTAGAAAAATAAAAATCTAGGCTGGTAGGTAAAGGTTACTGACAAAGATATGGAATTGATTATGAGGAAACTTTTTCTCCAGTAGCTAAGCTAAACACTATTAGAAATATTATAGTTTTTTAGCTACAAAACATCATTGGAGTCTACACCAACTAGATGTGAGGTCTGCATTTTTAAATTGAGAATTGAAAGAAGAGGTATATTTAAGACAACCTAAATATTTTATCAAATAGAATAGTAGCATCTAGTCTACAAATTAAAGAAAGCATTATATGGTTAAAAATAGGCACCCAGGTTGTGGTATGAAAAAATTGATTCATTTTTCCTACAAAATAGTTATAGTGGGAGTAAAAACAACCCAAATCTATGTACTTTGTTTGATGAAAATGGGAGAATTGTTTTGATTTCTTTATATGTAGATGATTTAATTCTCACTGGAAATGTTGATGATTTGATTAAAGAAATCAAAGTGCGGATGTCGCAAATGTTTGAAATGAAAGACCTTGGAGAATTACACTATTTTTTTGGTTTAGAATTTTGGAGGGACCTTAGACAAACTTTTCTCACTCAAGGGAAGTATGCCAAAGGTTTATTGAAAAATTTAGAATGGATCAGTGCAAATCTACCTGAATTCCTTTACAACAGATTACCAAACTTCATACTTTTGATGGTTCTAAGGAGGTGGATGCAGCATTCTATATACAACTAGTTGGGAGTTTGATTTACTTGACTATAAATAGACCTCACTTAGCTTTTTCAGTGAGTGCATTAAGCCAATTCATGTCAAATCCTCTTCAGAATCATTGGGTCACTGAAAGGTGTCTTAAGGTATCTTCAAAGAACTTTAGAATTTGGCATTAAATATACTAATTCTTGTGATAGGTTTTTAAGATTCAAATTGGATTCGAAACGTGGATGACAGAAGATCCATAACATGTTATGCATTCAACGTTGGGTCCAAAGTCATTGCATGGAGCAACAAGAAACCAAATAATGTATTGTCGTCCTCAACAGAAGCAGATTATCAAGCAAGTTGTGTAGCAACGTTGTTAGGTCCCTATAATACTAGTGATTCCCCCATTACTATTATATTTGTATCCCTTATTAATATTGTTGTGCCCCTATTGTCCCCATATTGTTATTATTGTGCCCCATAGAATCCCTCTATTGTTATTTTTGTGCCTTTATATTATTATTGTTAGGTCAGCTCGGTTATATTGTGACCCCTTAGACTCCTATATATAGATACGACATTTTGTCATTTGAATCATCTAAGAATTGTTCATTTGTGTAATGTAAAGGAAGTTTCCTCCTCGAAGAGGCTTATTTATAAGGCGTTGATCTATCTTTTCTATCATTTTGTGAACTGTTTTCCTAACATTTAGTATTAGAGCTTTGGATTCCAGTGTTTCACTGCTCCAAACAGGAGATCATGGCATTTTCACTATAACTTTTTCTCTACATTGTTTCAGAAGTGAAAAAAACCCATTTGCAAAAAAATCGTGCTGAACCTTAGGTCCATATTTCAGAGCTTGTCTCACTATATTCTCAAAGACATGATTTGAGGAAGTTAGGGTTTTTTCCAGAGCCCCAAATTACATTTCAAACAAGTCACCTTGGGAAAATTGTCATAACTTTCACTCTGAATATCAGATTGAATTTTCATAAGAATTTATAGAAATATGATAGGTTGTAGTTTTTGAGAGTATCATTTTCAGATCCTAAGGTTGAAACAATGAGACAAGAAACATCATACAAGTTTTAGTCTATAATCAGTTCACCGTGGGAGATTTGGCATAACTCGTCCTTGGAGAATCTAATGTTGATCAGTCTTGCAAGGTTAGAAAGAGGACTCAAAGGGCTAACGAAGGATACAATTTCAGATATTTGAGATCCACGGCTACAGAGATACAACAGATTCAATATTAAGCTCTTACAAAGTGAAAAAAAAGGTGTGTAATTTTTTTTATTTTGCATAAGATTGGTTGGAAAAATTAGTTTGAAGGAATTCTAAGGGAATAATGAAGAATTATTAGCATTAATTAATGCCTCGAATAAAAAAATGGAAACACCTAGTAAGCAACCTGAAAGCTCTAGCATGAATGGTGAAGAAGAGGAAGAAATGCAACATGATATATCAAAATTACAAGACCAACTACAACAAATTTTTCTCTCACTAAAGGTAAATGAAGCCAAGATGAATTGCGTGGAAGCTAATATGAATGGCATGCAACTTAATATGGATGGCATGGAAGCTAAGATGAATGGTATGGATGCTAAGATGGAACTTGAGATGAATGGCATGGACGATAAGATGGAAGAATTGAAGATGAATTTGAATAAGTTGCTACAAGAAATGGTCAGTAATGGTGAAAGGGTAGTAAAGGAAACTCATGATGAGAACAAAAGAAATGTTAATCATGATTTCATAGACTCTAATGTTGGATTGAAGACCCACCATATTCCAAAAATTGATATGAGGAAGATTGATGGCAAGGATCCCACAACATGGATACTACAGATGGAGCAATTTTTCAATCTCCATAATGTGCAAAACACACAAAAGGTACGCATTGCAACTTTATATTTGGAACCAAATCAAATTGTATGGAATCGATGGCTCTACTCTCGTAAACAAATTGTCGCTTGGGAAGTTTTTATGGAAGAAACGATAACACATTATGAGGATACGAAAAGCAACACCTTTTTCAGCCAATTGATAAGTCTCAAACAAAAGGGTTCAATGATGGAGCACATTAAGGAATTACAAAAATTGAACATAGGGGTAAAAGATATTATAGAGGAGCATAGGATTGATGTGTTCATAGGGGCTTTAAAGGATAATATCCAACATGAGGTTCACCTTTGGGAACCTGATTCATTGGAGAAGGCATTCGGGTTAGCAAGAAAAATGGAAAGCAAAATTATGCCAACTAGTAAGCCTACCATTCACAACTATAAAGATGGAAGTGCTGCTAGCCCTAGCCTTCCATAACCTATAACGTTGACACCACAACAATTGGAAGAAAAAAGAGCAAAAGGGCTTTTTTATAGTTGTGATAACAAATATACTAAAGGTCATAAGTATGCTGAGAAGAAATTATTCTACATAGATTGTGAAGAGGAGGAAGAAAAGAAACAAGAAATGTAAAAAGAAGAGGATATACTCCACAAACAAACCCTAGATAAAGAAGAAATGAATCCGACCATATCTTCTAATGCATTGGCTAGAATTACCACTCCTCAAACTATCAATATAGAAGGACATACCAAGAAGAAAAGGGTAATAGTGTTGATTGATTCAGGAAGTACCCACAATTTTATTCATTGTAATATAGCAAAAGAATTGAATTGCTTCCTATATCCAGCACCAGAGTGTCAAGTGATGGTTGCAAGTGGAGGAACCGTAAATAGCTTTGGAAAGTGCCATAATATCAAGTTATCCATGGTAGAATATGTATTGAATAGCCCAATGCTTTCCATTTCAACGGGTGGTGTTGATGTTATATTAGGAGTCTAATGGCTACAATCCTTGGGTACAATAGCTTTTAATTTTCTAGAAATTTTCATGAAATTTTCTGTAGAAGGAAAGGAAGTTGAATTAAAGGGTATTTCAGGGGAACCTGGAAAGGTAATAAGCTCTAATAGTATGAAAATCATCTATTTCTCCAGTCCTCCAAAAAGTCTTGGACAATCATTCCAAGGTATTTGAGACTCCCAAAGGTCTCCCACCTATTTGTGATCAAGATCATGATATTCATTTTATTCTAGGAAGTGTTCCTCCAATCATCAGGCTGTACAAATATCCCTATGCCCGAAAGAGTGAAATTGAATGTATGGTTGCGTAAATGCTATAGGCTAGTATAATTAAACCTAGTAAGATTTCTTTCTCTACTCTAGTAGTATTGGTGCACAAAAATGATGGATCATGGCGCATGTGTCCGAATTATAGGGAACTCAACAATCTCACTATTAAAGATAAATTCATGTCATTGATGAATTATTGGATATATTGCATGGATCAATTTACTTCACCAAGTTGGATCTTCGTTTAGGATATCATCAAATCAGAATGAAGACTGAAGACATTCCGAAAACAACATTAGAACTCATGAGGGTCATTATGAATTTTTGGTCATGCCTTTTGGCCTTACCAATGCACCTTCAACATTTCAAGGTTTGATGAATTCCATTTTCAAACCCTTAGAAAATTTGTGTTAGTATTTTTTGATGATATACTAATCTACAACAAGTCTTGGAAGGATCATGTTGAGCATGTTGATAGGGTGCTACAACTATTGGAGGAGAAACAATTATATGCAAAAAGATCCAAATGTTTCTTTGGAGTACAAGAGGTGGAATATCTGGATCATATTGTATCTCATGAAGGTGTTAAGGTAGACCCTAAGAAAATTAAAGCCATTAAGGAATGGGAAATCCCCACGTCCATAAGCATCTACAAGGATTTCTCAGGTTGACAGGGTATTATCACAAGTTTGTTAAGAATTATGGGAGAATAGAAGCACCTCTAACAACATTATTGAAGAAAGATGCATTTCCATGGACTCCAGAAGCAACAAAGGCCTTCAAACATCTTAAAGAGGCAATGTGACAAGCACCAGTCTTAGCTACACCGGACTTCACAAAAACCTTTATTGTGGAATGTGATGCTTCAGGAACTGGAATTGGTGTTGTTTTAATGGAGGATGAAAGACCCATTACTTTTAAAAGTCGTTCAATCAAGGGAAAGTATTTACACAAAGCCTTTTATGAGAAGGAAATGTTGACAATACTACATGCACTTAAGAAATAGTGACCCTATCTAATGGGAAGACACTTCAAGGTAAAAAAATATCATGATAGCCTTAAATAATTTTTAGAAAAAGATTATCCTCCGAAGAGAAACAAAAATGGGTCACAAAGATGTTGGGTTATGACTTTGAAATCATCTACAAAAAACGGAAGCAAAATGTTGTGGCAGATTCACTCTCAATAAAAGATGAGGATGTGGAAGCATTGTTGTGCACCATTTGTATTATCCAACTAGATTGGATAAATGAAGCAAGGGAGGATTGGAAGAATGACAAAGAAGTGTGGGCACGTATTTGAAAGTTACAACAAGATTCCAGTACATCTGATAAATTTAACTAGAAAAATTATTTGTTATGGTACAAATATTTCTTATACCTCTGTAAAAATTCCAAACTCAAATAAAAAGATTCTTATGGAATTGCACAGTTCTCCCTTAAGAGGGTACTCAGGATTTTTAAAAACTTACCATAGGGTTAAGAATGATTTTTTTTGGGATGGCCTTAAATAGGATATTCAAAATTTTGTGGTTGAATGTTTGGTTTTCCAAAAAAATAAAGTTGAAACAATTAAGAAAATTAGTACAACCTTTATCCATTCCAAGCCAACGTTGAGAGGAGGTTTCAATGGATTTTATCATAGGTTTACCCAAGTATGAAGGAAAGAGTGTTATCATGGTGGTAGTTGACAGACTTACCAAGTATGCACACTTTTGTACATTATCGCATCCATTTAAAGCCACTACAGTTTCCACTGCATTTATGGAAACAATTCAAAAGCTAAATGGAAACCCGAAGATTATTCTAAGTGATAGAGATCCCATTTTCACTAGAAATTTTTGGACAAAATTATTTTCTTATCTTGGTACTCAGTTACCTCATAGCTCATCTTATCATCCTCAATATGATGGGCAAATTGAGATAGTAAACAAATGTTTGGAAGGATATATTTGTTGCTTTGTATATGATAAATAGACACAATGGGTGAAATGGTTACCTCTAGTTCAATGGTTGTATAACACTTCCTTCCATACTGCTACAAAAATGACCCCATTTATGACATTTTATGGATATCAGCCACCATCCATCACATCATATTTAAGAGAAAATTCTAAGGTTCAAGTAGTGGAACATCACATCGAGCATCAACAACAAGTTCTCCAACTCTTAAAGGATAACCTCGTGTTGGCACAGAATAGAATGAAACAACAAGAGATCAACATCGCAGCGAAAGAAGTTTTGTTGTAGGTGATTGGGTATTTCTACGGCTACAACCATATAAGCAAATGTCCCTCAAGCAAGCTAAGAAGGATATAAATTATCACCAAAGTATTATGGTCCGTACAAGGTGTTGCAAAAGATTGGTACTATGGCATACAAATTGGAGCTTCCTGCAGCTTCTGGATTGCACCCAGTTTTCCGTGTTTCATGTTTAAAGAAGGTT